>JAODAL010027273.1:0-55236 GCA_025379985.1 Phyllomedusa bahiana
ATCTTTTTCTTCTATCTATCTATCTATCTATCTACCTAACTAACTAATCATCTCTCTCTCAATTGAATACATTGGCATGACAGATTGTTTCCTCAGTCTATGCTCCACGTTGACATTTTGATCAATAGAAATAAAATATAGATATTAGCTTCAGTCTACCGTATATACTCGAGTATAAGCCGAGTTTTTCAGCCCAAAAAATCAGCTGAAAAAGTCTACCTCGGCTTAAACTCGAGTCACTGTCGGCGCTCGGGCGCTGCGCCGGCATGGACACTTCTGCTACATGCGACTCCTCAGGGAGCGCATATAGCAGAATCCTGAGCACGGCCAGCAGCGACGGGCACTGCCGTGGCCCGTCGCTGTCGGCGATCTCTTCCCCTATATTTGACTCCTCCGGAGCGCACACAGGTGAAGAGATACCACTGCGGAGTAGGGAGCGCTCGCTCTCTGCACCGCAGTGGACTCCGGGCGGGCGTACGCAGACTTGCGGCCGTCCGGAGTTTCCGGCACAGGCAGCGGGTGTCAGCTTGCTGTGTGCGCAGCCTGATGACATCACCCGCCTGTGCCAAGAAGATGGAGGACAGCGCGCGGGAGGCCGGACAGCGAGGAGGCGGAGCGGCGAGGGAGTCAGGTAAGTGTTTGTTTGTTTTTTTATTACCTGCCTATACCTAGCCTATACCTGACTATACCTAGCCTATACCTTCCTATACCTGACTATACCTGCCTATTACCTGCCTATACCTAGCCTATACCTGACTATACCTGACTATACCTGCCTATACCTAGCCTATACCTGCCTATACCAGCCTATACCTGACTATACCTGCCTATACCTGCTTATACCAGACTATACCAGCCTATTACCTGCCTATACCTAGCCTATACCTGCCTATTACCAGGCTATACCTAGCCTATACCTGCCTATACCCAGCCTATACCTAGCCTATACCCTACCTATACCTACCTATACCCAGCCTATACTAGCCTATACCTGCCTATACCTAGCCTATACCCTACCTATACCTACCTATGCCCAGCCTATACCTACCTATACCCAGCCTATACTAGCCTATACCTGCCTATACCTAGCCTATACCCTACCTATACCAGCCTGTACCCAGCCTATACCAGCCTATACCCAGCCTATACCCTACCTATTAGAACATATCCCTGCCTATAACCTGCCTCTTACCGGCCTATAACTGCCTATGGGGGACATAAACCTGCCTATAACTGCCTATGGGGGACATAAACCTGCCTATAACTGCCTATGGGGGACATAAACCTGCGTATAACTGCCTATGGAGGACATATACCTGCCTATAACTGCCTGTGGGGGACATTAAACTGCCTATGTAATTTTATTGGTATCCATTTTTATTTTTGATATTTACCAGTGGCCGCTGCATTTTCCACCCTAGGCTTATACTCGAGTCAATAAGCTTTCCTGTTTTTTGTGGCAAAAGTAGGTGCCTCGGCTTATACTCGGGTCGGCTTATACTCGCGTATATACAGTAGTTTCTTTGAGAGATGAAAACATTTAGGATATAAATAGCATTAACACAACATGCTATCAGCAGTAAGGAACAAAAATTTCTTGCAAGTACAACTACATCAACAATTGTTCTTATCTGATCAATGGTAATGTTGAAATATCTAACAACCACCACAGTGAACTTAATACATTCAAGCAATTTTAATGCAATGCAGTTAAACACCATTTATCCCTGGCATGTCATTTAATATAACACTGGACATGGCCCAAATGGTCAGTCTGCCCTTGTAATGTTCACTGAAAGACTGAGAAAGTGAGAAGACAGAGGAGATCATAGTTCTCATAACATTTCCATTTTCTAAACTGTTTTGCTATGTCACTGCGGAATGGGGCACATTAAATGTTTTGTGGAGGGGCCCTTAATCATTTCCCTAGACCAACAGATATACTAACATCAACCCGAGTGTGGTATCCAACCCTTTCTCTTTGGTTCTCCTGAATTACTTGCCAATTGGGGGGAACTGGAAGGGAGCAGGGGCTAGGACTGGTTTCCCTGAATTTAGCTGCAACTGTGTCCCTATGATATACATAATAAGTGGCAAGAGAGTCCTCAACTCCCTGCTTAGCCACTCAACCCTTCTTCAGTAATGTCATTGCGTGCCTGCATCCTTCCCCGGGCGCCAGGTCTGACTTGAAGAGGTGAGTAACTCAGGGCATGGACACCATGGGCCACATGTATGAAAACTGTCCAGGTTTAAGGCATTATTTATTGCCCATAGCAACCAATTAGAGATGCCCTTTCATTTCATATAGTGTTCTGGAAAAATATAAGGGGCGCTCTGATTGGTTCCTATGGGCAACAAAGAAAGTCTTAAACCTGGACAGTTTTCATACATTTACCCCCATATGTATTAAAATTAACTTCAAGAGGCAGTGGGTATAATATTAATTTCTAGGGGGCTAAACGTATACTGTAATTAACTTCAGGGAGCACATTATGTAATATAATTAAATCCTGGGGCAAAGTGTGTAGCAAAGTTAATTTCAATTGTGCACAGTGTGTGTTTTAATTAGTTTTAGGGAACACAGTTTGTAAGATAAGTAACTTGCAGGTTACAATATAATTAGTTTTGGGGGACATGGTGTGTGTTCTAATTCATTTTAGGTATCATGGCAATGCTATTTATATTAACAATAATGCATAAACCAAAACGGTAAAGTAGACAGCAGCTCACCGAAAGTGATGATAATTTTCTTCCATATAACCAGCTGTATGGCACCTGTCGTCCTCGCACGGCGTCCTGGCTCTCAGTTCATAAGCCCACAATGCACTTAGGAAAGCAAAAAGCAAAACGGACCCAGCGATAACGTTATCGCTGGGTCCGTTTTGCTTTTTGCTTTTCCTAAGTCTATTTATATCAAGATGCTAGTTGTTTTTAGGTGGTCCAGCATGTGGTACTATAAGGAGCTCAGGGTCTTTTACCACAGGCTGCTGATTGTGCAGGAACATGTGTATGAACATTGTTTGTTGGCCAGCATAAACATGCCCCAATTAGTTAGCTAATCTAATAATGTATTCGGGCATACAAATGTTGATTGGCAACACATTTCCCCCTGAACACAGGAGAGGCAACACAATGCAAACTGTTTGGGGGACAAACAATTGTATTAACAATTATTCCTCTTCCATGTTGAATGCATTGACCTGTATGAATGTCTTTTAAATTAGCACCAAACAACTGGTTATACCATCCTTTTTCCCAGTCAACTTGTGTAAAAGAGTACAGAGAATAAATATGTGCTGCAGCAGAGAGGAGCCAGATATGTCTAAGTGACGAATTGCAATAAGTGGCAATAAATTGCTAAAAGAAGTCAAGGCATTCTAGGGATGACAAGAAATGACCCCAGAGAAGATGTCCCCTGTGAGTCACTGAACCTTATTGTATAATCTGTCTCTGACTGCATTGTATCAGTACTATGATCACTTGTAAGGTATTCAGTGTTCTACTTTAAGAAACAATTCTTAGGGCTTCTCCCCACAGCATGGTTTATTGATCAGTTTTTTTAGTCAGTTTGCGGTTTTAGAAACTGTTTGAAAACCGACATGCAACGCTCCCCCATAGACTTTAATAGAAAATTTGTTCAGCAGTCCCTACTGAACCCCAATTTTGCCGGACGGTTTTTGCACACCGCCAAAAACTTTTTTGCAAAAACTTAGAGCATGTTCATTCCTCTGCTCGGCTTCCAAACAGAATATTCTCATTGAAGTCAATGGGAACTGTGCAGAAAGTGGATGAACGGTTTTTGTCCAGGTTTTTGGACGTTTTTTAGACAAACATTTTTTGATCAAAACATGTGAACTAAGAACCTCAAAGTTTTTTTCATGTATTGTAGATAGCATAAATGCTTCTTTAGAAGTTTCCATGTATTGTATAGCCCTTTTAGCTGATGGTGTGCCACTGATATTGGAATGTGTATATAAATATATATATATTGTGGCAGAGTGACAAAGAGTGGTTGCCTGTTTCTGCCACTAGGTGGAGTCGTCCTGGTAGAGACGTGCCACCAAGAGCCGACTCTTGGTGGGGGGAGCCAAGGGTTATCTGTCAGCAACACTAGGTTGCTGACAGCTGTATGTAGCATGGCTGATATCCAGCCATTATGGGTTGGCTTCCCCGGAACAGCTGCAGATGGGTGGGTGGCTGTTCCCATGTCCCAGGTCTCCAGGTTCCATGTCGGGTGTTGGGCTAGTCCCGGGATGGCTATAAAAAGCATGTCTCTTCAAGTGATCAGGGGGGCGTGGCCTGCTACCTGCAGTGTGGAGCAGTAGAGGAGCTGGCAAGAGGCTCTGGGCCCCCAGAGGCTTGAGGAAAGCCTGGACAAGGAGAGTCTGGTGAGGACTCTGTTTTTTGGAGGGGCTGTGCAGTAGGCACAGACCCCTGGTAGTAGAGGGAACCTCTATGTTAGTTAGTGGCCAGACGGCCTAGATGTTTATTTGTGTTTTTCTTTCTGTAAATTCTCCTGTGCCTAAATAAAACTGGTTGAGGCCAGTTAAACGGAAGCCTGGTGTCTGAGTGCCATACCGTTTCTACCAAGGACGGCGATCCAAAGCGAGAAAACCCCGGGACGGGCCAAGATGGCGTTCCAGAGCTGAACGGCAGCTTACATATGGTGGAGGCATGCGATGGGCAAATATTGGCAGTAATTGAGGTGTGCACAAAGTGGTGCAGAAAAAATGCAGTTTGCATAGGACTGCTGCAGCGAAATTTAAAAGGCTGGAGGCCTGACTGTTGGTGCTGGAGTCTGAAGAGACTGTGTGCTCAGTGGAGAGAGGAGGACAAACCCAGGTATACAGTCTGTGCTGTTTAAAAGACTGTGTTGCTACCTGAAATTGTTTTGTTTGGCCATGGAGGAACTTCTTGCCCAGCTGAGGCAATCTGTGAAGGAGTCTGAGGAGCTGACTGCCACCATGAGAAAGGAAAATGAAAAGCTCCAAGCAAAGTTGAAGGCAGACCATAAGGGGTTAAAAGCCATTATTAACCCTATTCCACAGTCTGAGAAAGGTGGACTCGCCACAATACAAGCAGCCTTGCAGACTGGAGATGCAGCGTCCGAGCAGGAAAAGACGGCTGCCGTGGATAACCAAGCAGAATGGTGCAACGGATGCCTGCAGGTGGAAATGTGCTGGAGAGGCTGTCTAGTTGCCAAGAGGCCCTGGGTTCCAAGTCCCAGGAGAACAGAGTCATCCAGAAGTGGGGATGTGGCTGTCGCCGTGGGCAACCACATTCATCAGCAGGAGCCTGCTACCACTGTCCAGCAGAGGGAGCCATGTTGGAGGTACCACAGAGCAGTGAGATGTGCTAAAGACTGCCCTCTCAGGAGGTAGAGGTCAGAGAGGTTGCAGGTGCAGGCCCTGGATTCCCTGGTGGGTGGAGTCCCACCACTGCTTGGCATGGACCGTCAGCCAGAGAAGACCGAAATATGCCAAGAACCGGGTATAGACTGTTTCTGTTGTATCTGACACCTGTGTTGGGACTGTCGGTTATATGCATACATGCCAACTCTCCCGTTTTTGGCGGGGGGGGGGGTTCCCGCTATTTCGGGTGTCCCCCGCCCTCCCGGCAAAGTTGGCATTCCTCCCGCCGCCAGCAGGCAGCGGGGGGACCGTGGCGCAAGAGTAGCGTTGGTGCGCTACTCTTGCGCCGCCGGGCCGCTGCTACAGGCGCGTGAAGTGGCCGCTGCGCCCCCCTTCACCTGTCCGGAGTCTCGCTGTGCAGGGAGGAGGCAGGAGGGATCGCTCCCTCCTCCCTTCTCCCCCTGTATGTACAGCGCCGGTGTGCGCCGTACATACAGGTCAGCGGCGCAGGGGAAGTGACGCGCCTCTGCACTCACTTCCCCTGTGACGCTGAGGAGATCGTCAGGAGCTGCAGGAGCCTGGTCAGGTGAGTGGCTTTTATTATTTTATTTTTATTAGCTTTAGGGGGGCTCTGCCTGGCAACACTGGGGGGGGGGGGTCTACCTGGCAACAGAGGGGGCACTATCTGGCAAACAATGGGGTCACTACCTGGCTACAATGGGGGGTCTACCTGGCAAACAATGGGGGCATCTACCTGGCAACAGAGGGGGCACTACCTGGCAAACAATGGGGGCACTACCTGGCAAACAATGGGGGCATCTACCTGGCAACAGAGGGGGCACTACCTAGCTAACAATGGGGGCAACTACCTGGCAACAGAGGGGCCACTACCTGGCAACAGAGGGGGCACTACCTGGCTAACAATGGGGGCATCTACCTGGCAACAGAGGGGGCACTACCTGGCAATCAATGGGGGCATCTACCTGGCAACAGAGGGGGCATCTACCTGGCTAACAATGGGGCACTACCTGGCTAAAAAAAGGGGGCACTACCTGGCTAACAATGGGGGCATCTACCTGGCAACAGAGGGGGCACTACCTGGCTAACAAAGGGGGCACTACCTGGCTAACAAAGGGGGCATCTACCTGGCAACAGAGGGGGCATCTACCTGGCTACAAGGGGGCATCTACTTGGCTACAAGGGGGCATCTACTTGGCTACAAGGGGGCATCTACCTGCCTGTAAGGGGCACTACCTGGTTATGGGGGGCTACTACCTGGCTATAAGGGCATCTACCTGGCTTTCTTCCAAAGCCGTTCTGCAGTTAGGTGGAGTGGGTGTGGCTTTTTGAAGGTGCGTGGCACACCGACAAGATGGGCGTGTCCATGCAAATTTTTGCACTACAATCTCCTGCTTTTTCAATTTCAAAAGTTGGCAACTATGGTTATATGCATAATTTATGTGAGGACTTGGCTGGGCTAAACGGAGGTCCAGACTTGCTGCCAAGTCAGAAGAGTCCAGAGAGCAGCTGCAGAACTGTGATAAATGGACTGGTAAAGTCTGATGGACTGGGTGCATTACATGCGGTGTTGCCTGTGGGAGGTGGTCACCCCAGTGTTACTTCCTGGGTTATAAATACTATGCCTGTGATCCATGACCTGGTCACACAGCCTGAGCAGGGGGAGGTTGGCTGTGTTGCAAAGTTAGCCCCAGTTACTGCAACCGCTGCGTGTGAATAAGCAACTACTTGTGTTTCAGCTAGTGCAGCAGAGGAGACAAGCTCAAGTGTGCCCCTAGAGGTCATGGTTGACAATGCAGAGGCTATCACAGAGAGTGTGTGTCCTGGAGTGTGTGACAATGGTGAGGCATGGGTTAACACTACAGACTCACAAGGAGCTAATGTTGTTGCCCCTAGCAACAAGGTGTCCTTTGCATTTCCTGCCATAAAAACGTATGAGTGTGCGTGTCCTGAAGTTCTGTGTGAAGTGTCTGGAGTGCAGCTGGTGAGCGTACCTGCCAGTGACCCCAGTGCACTGTGTGTACCTGTTGTAGCCTGCAAGTCACAGGTAATGCGGGCCCAGGGATTGATGGCCACCAGTTCTGTGTGACTGCTATTGGACCCAGAGAGGAGCTTTCATGTTTCAGTGTGCGGCCTGAAAGTCCTGAGAATGTTTGCTCTCCTACAATGTGTGAGGAGACTAATTTAATGAGGGTGTGTCCGGACTCTGAGGTGTATGCCTGCATGAATGCAGCCTCAGATAGTGATGAAAATGCCTGTGTAAGGAGAACATGTGCTGAGATCTGTAGTACTACGGATTTCTTTTACTGCCATGGTCACAAAGACTGCAGTGATGGAAGGAGTGAGCTGCTAGACACCACAGAGCTGGGTGTAGGCTTGAACCCTAGTGAGAGGCAGGTGAGCGGGGTTAAATCCCCAGATGGTAAAGTGCCTGGTTCTGAGGCAGCTGATACATTTTCCTTACAGGCGATGGAGAAACATAACAGTATCTCAGAGGTATTATGTCCTGTGGTTTGGGGTGAATGGCAGATGGATAGCATTTGCAGCAAGATGTCCGCTGAACCTACGGAGGATAAAAAGGTGACAGAGTTGCCTAATGTGAACACGGCCAGAGTGGTGTATGAGGGGGAGAACTATAAAGATAGAAGCCGGGTGGTTATTACTGATGTCCCATTTATAAATGTGTCTGCCATTGCCTCCCGCTCATTGGGTGAATTTGATGTGGAGCAAGATGTAGGAGTATCCCAAGTAGAAGCTGCGAGTTCTCCCTTAGAGATGATTATAGGGGGGGTGAAAGAAACCTCTCCACCCATTGATACAGAGTGTCTGCTGCTAGAAAGCGCCAGTGAGAAGTGTGCACAGGGGAAGGTGCCCTCTGTCCCTGAAGTACCAGGTAAGGTTATAATGGCGGACAAAGTATCTATAGAGGTTGCCAATGGTGACGCTGAAACCTGCCTGCTGATTGTGGTGAGGTCTTTATTGCAGAACATACATGGTTTGGGTCCCCTGTAGTCAAATATAAGCCTCCTCAAGTGGTCACCACAAGTCAAATACCTGTGGCAATCTGTAAAGCCCATGTGAGTGCCAGCGACCTCTGTACTCATGCAAGGATAGTGCAGGGAAGGGAGGAAACAGACGGTGATTGTGGTTTTTCAGCCGCTGTGAGTCAGGTGTATGGAGGGACCAGCGAGTCCTCAGACATTGAAAACTCACCCAGTAAAGAGGCGGAGATTATCGGAAGGGGTCTCCTAGATGTAGGGATTGTCGGCAATAACCCTGTGATCCTTGACCAGGAGGTTATGGGTGGCACAGAGGTAAATGATGCCACAGTTGGTCCTACTGTAGTGGAGAGTATCATCACTGAGGGGGTCCCTGAAATAGACCAGATGTCGGCTAGTAGCCAAGAGGCGGAGCTTCATGGTCCAGAAGAATTGGAGAAGGTAGCTGACCCTAAGGAGCAGGAGATGGTCAGTGAGGACCAGAGGCCTGGTGATGTAGAGAAGTTTGGGACCCATTATGATTCTGCAGACAAGGAGGTAGCAGGTTTTGGCTCAGGTGCACCCCTAGGGGCCATGATGAATAGCGACCCTGACAGATGTGCTGTCATTACAGTTTCTGGTGACACTAGGGCGGTTGCTGAGACCAACCAGGGGCCCCAGGCTTATGTGAGACCCAAGATAGGGAAAACTCTACCCAGTGGGTACCATGCCAACGTAGGCTGTGTGGGTAAGCGCCCTACGAGGTCTGATAGCGCTGGTAATGGGGGTGTCATTAATAACCCTGTGAATGTCAGCATGCGGGCTGTGGGTGATGACCTCTTTGTAGTAGAGCATGTATGGGTTGTGACATCTATAGTAAGTGGCAGTAGACTGTCTGTTGCCCAAGGTGTGTTGAGTGCATGGTATGAGCCCACAACTGAGTTGTATGTGGACCATTTTATCTCTGCCCCTGAGGTTACAGGGAAGACGTTGCCCCAAAATAGGAGCTTTGACCCCGGAGGGAGCCTGGGCAATGTGAGAAAGCCCTACGGGCTTTATCAGAGGGCAGGGATATGTGGCAGAGTGACAGAGTGGTTGCCTGTTTCTGCCACTAGGTGGAGTCGTCCTGGTAGAGATGTGCCACCAAGAGCCGACTCTGGAGACCTGGGACGTGGGAACAGCCACCCACCCATCTGCAGCTGTTCCGGGGAAGCCAACCCATAATGGCTGAATATCAGCCATGCTACATACAGCTGTCAGCAACCTAGTGTTGCTGACAGATAACCCTTGGCTCCCCCCACCAAGAGTCGGCTCTTGGTGGCACGTCTACTACCAGGACGACTCCACCTAGTGGCAAGAAACAGGCAACCACTCTTTGTCACTCTGCCACTATATTATATATATATATTTATTATATATGTATATATGTATATGTATATTTATATATATATGCCACAACCATGCCAGTGGCACCCAGGTTCACACTGTGTTTTCAGAAATGTTTTTTTGTGCAGAACTATACATTGCATTTGGCATATATTGCTTTTAATTCATATAGGGAGGAATGGATGCCTCCATTTTGGTTTATTGCATCCTGCCCACCTCCATCAGTGCAGTATGCTTATAGGGTTGGTGCTTTTTTCTTTCTGAAGTATGGAGGTCTGTTGACCCAAGTGAGATGTCTGAATTGGACTCAAATGTAAAATGTAAAAATATAGTAGGACCACCCGTCTTGTGATCACGTTGATAGTCAGGGGTGGCTTAAACATTTTTTTATCAAAACATGTGAACTAAGAATCTTAAATTTTTTTTTCATGTATTGTAGATAGCATTTAGAGTCCAAGACACGGATCCAAACACACATCTAAAAACAGAACCAAAAACGGATCCAACACGCCGTGTGAACATACCCTTATTCTGATTTCATGTCAGATAGTGAGAAAAACATGCATATGTGTCTTTTTATAGAGTGTATGTAAACTACTGGGGCGACATGTATGAAACGTCAAATTTCATGCGCATACTAATAGCCTAGAATGTGCCTGATTTATGAACCCGCTCTACAGTGAGTTATAAGTCAGGCTTATTCTAGCGCAAAGACATTTCTGGCTCAGGTATACCACTTTGAAAGTGCTCTACCTGTTCCAGCAATAATGCGCTTGGAAGTGCCATACTGAAGCTATAAACCTATAGCTTTGTCCGGTTCTAGTGCGCCCTGCACTCCACCCGAAATAGGGTGCTATGTAATGCGCCTGATATTGGTGTGTGGGAGATTTAAAAATGTAGCAAATGGGGCTGCGCCTGATATCGGGCTGAAAAGATGCCAGATATCTGGCACAGCCCGTTCATACATGCTGCCCCTGGTTTCAATTGTAACAATGTGCAGTGTGATTTACATTAGTTTCAATGTAAAACACACTCAACGACGTTCAGACGAGTGATCGTCAATGCATGTTTTACATGCGTCTTTGTGATGCTTTCACTGAACTGTCATGTCAATGCTTGATCCACTTTACGCAGCAGACGCCCTATTTAAATCTACATGCAGCACACTTTGGGTGTGTGTTGGATGCGTTCTACGAAGTATTTTTGAATATGTATTTTGGATCGAAAAATGTATTTAAAACACCGTAGGAACATCCTCTAACAATTTTACAGTCATAGACGACCAGGGATACAGACATTCACCTCTTTACTTCCCTGAACCACCAGGGATTAACCTTCAATCCACTAGACCTGGATGCTGTTTAATGCTGTTTACCTGGATGCTATGTGGTCCTGTACATCTGCATGTACCATACATGTCCTAGGTGCACGTCCCAGGATCATGTAAACAGCCAAACTATGTTCTATGCTATTTCTGCAACTGCTGTTCACTTCTGTGGGAGTTCTGGGAACGGCATTATCCTGACTGCCTGTGACTGCTGCATTCCAACAGGTATCTCCATTTTAACTATGATTTTCTGAAATAGCAACACCCCATTAAATATTAGGGTGTTGTAGTTGTAGAATAATATTTGCATACTGTTTTATATTAACCGGCTTAGAAGGAACTGTGCACAAGTCCCTATTTGTAAACAGTGCCTACATTTCTCAATTTCTGTAACTTTTATTTATTTTTTTTGCAAAACCATGTGTCACATTTTAATGACCACCCCAAAAATATGATGGTAGTCACATAACTTTATATTTACTGCTGCTGCCTCCAACAAACACTATAGTCCGAGTCCATTTTATTTTTGAGTAGGAGGAGGTGGAATGACACCCCTTGATACAATGGGGAAATTTATTAAAACTGGTACAATGGAAAAATTAAGCACTTATCTATAGTAAACACAACAGCCCTTTATATTAGAGCTAGGTATGGTATGGGCAAGCACTTTATCTCCTTTGCTACAGTTTTGATAAATCTTCCCAAATACCTATTTCTTGACAATTCAGTGCTGTATGATAGTGATAAAAACAAAGCAGTGTGGGTTATGTTCACGGCAGAGCTGCATACAGGGAGCTGCCGAATCTACAGTCTATTTAGGGTGCCATGTGTACTATCATACATTCCACTAGGGAGGAACGCTTTCTTACATGCTGCATGCAACGGATTTTGTAATAATGTCTTGTATCCCTGTATGAAATCCAGTAGAAAGCCCACGTATGAACGCTCCAGTATATGCCTGTGCATGAACCCTTACAGATCATGCTTCAGAAACTACAAACATATGGACCTAAATTACCGATAGCCGCTATCACTGTGGATTAATCTGAGAATCACTTTTTCCTTAACATTAAGTTAAAGACGTTAAGGGGACTTCCACGCGATAAGTGAAATTTACTCGTCTGATTCTGCCATTGAAAACTGTCGGACAAGTATTTAACATGCATATTGTTTGTGAATTTAGGGTCCTTTCACACAGCGCAGTTTTAACTGCGCTCCAATTAAACTGCCTTTATTACCAGCAAGCTTCTGTCAGTTGTCTAAATTGTTCAGAAAGGAGTTTCATGTAAATAATCAATGACTGTGTTTGAAGGGAGCTTTCACACAATGCAGTTTTGGTGCAATTTTAACTGTGCTCCAATTAAACTGCCTTTATTACCAGCAAGCTTCTTTCACTTACCTAAACAGTTTGGAAAGTGAGGAATCAATTAGTGTGTTTGTATTGCACAAGACTTCAAATTAATTACTTACTTGAAACACCTTTCTAAACAATTTAGATAACTGAAAGAAGCTGCTGATAATAAAGGCAGTTTAATTGGAGTGCAGTTAAAACTGCACCAAAACGGCACTCTGTGAATTCACCCTTCAAACACAGTCATTGATTATTTACATGAAACTACTTTCTGAACAATTTAGACAACTGAAAGAAGCTTGCTGGTAATAAAGGCAGTTTAATTGGAGCGCAGTTAAAACTGCATCAAAACTGCGCTGGGCTCGTGGTTTACAGTCAGAAACAAGTCCCATTCATTCTATATGGTTTTGGACGTGGATCCATATTAAAAACCACATACAAATTTTTTTGGCCGTGTTTTACACAAGGTTTTTAGTCATCCCCAATAGTAAATCTCCATGCGTTTTCCGTGTGGAATACGACCAAAAAGAACGAACATGATCTACATTTTTATGGCAAAAAACCACCTTTTTCCAATTGAGTTCAATGGTTTATTTTCTGGTTTAGATGAGTATTTCAAGCCAGAATCCATGTGGAGTCCGACTTGAAATACTCGTTTTGTGGACAGAATCTAAGACAGACAGATGTAGCAAAGACAAACTTGACAGACAACTTTTTGTGCTGTGATAATGAGATGTGTTATCACAATTGTTTCAATGTTTTTGAATTACTTTTATTGTGAACTAAAAACAGATTGCATGGAAATCTGTGATATCAGTGTCAAGTTAAACTTTGTTACATCTGTTGTTTACCCTTGCTATGATTAAAACAGGTTTATCCTCATACGCTTTAGTACATAACATTCCCGGACAAGTAATGAGATGCAGCAGAGCTGAAGTCGAGATTATAGTCCCTAGGATTGCATCTATTGCATTGTCATAACTTTCTACGTTAATGCAGTAGGGATTGCAGATTGTAAACTCTTGCGGGCAGGGTCCTCTCTACTTGTGTACCAGCTTGTTACTTAGTTCTATATTGTATTCGTCCTGGTCTCATGTTATGTATTCAAACCCTTATGGTTGTACAGAGCCCTGGAATTAACGGCGCTCAACAATAAATAGTTCTAATAATAGTGTTGTCAAACTCGGCTCTTTTACATCTGTATATCCAGAACAAGCAGGTATACTTATTTACCTTATCTTGCAATCTTGTCTTCCACCATCCCAGGAAAGATCTTGCAGCCCAACTTTCCCATAGGTTTCCACAGAGAGTAAAGGGTTTCAGTTCTGTAATTGTTATAAAAGCTTCCAGCACAAAGTGTCACCTCTGCAGCAAATCTGTTCTTCAGTGAAGAAGTGTAGAAGATCTAGTTCTCCCCGCTAACACCGAGCCCCACTCCTTCACCCCAGCACTTGCCAAGATCTCTAATTCGAAGCAACTGCACTAAGCCTGACTCCCTGACAAGACTGCTCCTCTATGAGTGGATGACTTCGAGGGTCTCTCCCCTTCCATCTGCCGAGTGGATCTGTCCTACTTTTTATAACTGCAATCCATAAAGTCAGAGTTAACATTTAGAAGAAGTGGACTGCAGTTTTCTATCCCATCCGATTGAGGTCAGTAAGTCACACCAGCAGCTGGGAGGAATTACAAATGGAGCTGGATTTAGGCTGTGACTAGCATTAAATCTTAATTTATGATCCTTCTCTGTGCGCACTTGGATGTTAGAATTGCTAATAGGGAGTTTATATAATGCTTCAATGCTTGAAGATCTAATAATGGAAATAAGTTCACTCCCTTTTCATACCTGGAAACTGTCAACAAGCAGGCTAGCTGCAGTTAACCACAGCTGTTTATGGCTTCATTTCATATTAATTATGCAATATTGTGCAAACTAAAAAATCAGAAAGGATGTAGGAATTTTTGGAAAAGCTTCTGCTACTTAGAATACATGAAAAATTTGTGAGGTTTTTAGTTTACATTTTTGATCAAAACTGCATAAGCCCACCTGTCAATCAGCAAGGCGACCTTAGTACAGGTGGGAACCTACTCTATTGATACCTCTCTTGGTGCCTGTTCAGACCTCCATACTTCAGGGATATACTGGCACATCCAATTAGAGTGCACCACATCGTAATGATACTCACAATTGCTTATGATATTTTGCACAATCCAAAAACAATCATTGTGCGTAGTCTGTATCCAACCATCACCTACACAGTAGTAGACCAGAGTTGAATGAATATGTATATTAGATATAAAGGAGAAGTGCCTTATGGGAAGAGATTATGACAACAGTGTACAGTACAATGCAGTTTATATTCCCAATGAATATGCATATTAGACATGGAAGAGAAGGGGTTTATGGGAGTTGATAAAGCTGGTAGTGTGCTGTGGAATGTAACAACTATTCTGCTTAGTCCGTTGTAGGTGAGCCACGCAGACACCATAATATAAGAGAGATGGGACGGAAGTCCATCACATTCAGGGCAGAAATGTCTTTTAATATAGTACCCGGGCGTGGGCAGTACGGTAAGATGGGGCGTAAGGCCGTTATGGAGATGGTGAACTTGTCTGAGGATTGTTAGTTATGGGAGCATGGTGGCAGCTTTAGCAGCACATATTATAAGTGTGCGTGCAGGAGAGTGGAAGGGGAAGAGGGTGTTGTGGATTCTCTGATGGCTAATTGGTGAGCACCTGAATAGGGGGTGTATCTAACATGATATAAAAGGAAGTGAGCTAAGACCACATGGGACCGGACCTCAAACCCCTGATGAAGCCAGGTTAGCAGGCGAAACATGTTGGTGAGGTCAGGCATGACGTTTTAAAATGTGATTACTCACCTCTGTTGTACAAGTGCCACCCGCGGCAGAGGGTGTCAAAAGGGAGCCCTACTTGTGTCTATTAGATTAGGGACGATTGCCAAAGTAGGAGGCTTGGGATCCTTCACTGGAGTCAATAATTTGTTGTATATATAAGGCTTTCCTGTTAGTAGGTGGGGTTCCACCAGGCTTGATAGTGGAAAAGGAGCTATTCCTTCCTTCAGAAGTAGAAAGGGTTAAATGGTGAGATTAGAATTCAGGTTTTTAAATGGTGTGTATAGAGGTTAAGAGTTATACATAATAAAAGTTACGTTTTAGTGTTTTATAGATAGAGAACTGATAGAGTTTAAGTTTGCCTTTGGCAAAATAGTAAATACAGAGTTGAATTATGCACAAGGTTGCAGATGTTACTACAAACAAAACAGTGGTGTGATATCATTTTAAAGGGCTCAAATGAGATACTTGGGACCCACCAGTGGAGCTGATACTTGCTGCCCATCAGTGGAGCTGATGATTGGGACCCACCAGTGCTGTTGATTGGGGCCCACTAGTGAAGTTGATGCTTGGGACCCACCCCTGGAGTTGATTCTTGCGGCCGACCAGTGGAGTTGATACTTGGGGACCATCAATGGAGTTGATGATTTGGGACCACCAATGGAGTTCATGATTGGGGCCCACTGGTGGAGTTGATTCTCAGCACCCACCATTGGAGGTGATTCTTGTGGCTCACTAGTGGATTGATTCTTGGGGCCCAAACTATAGCTACTGTACATGACTTGTACACTGTCCTTTGCTTTCCACCTCTCTTTCTCTGCCTTTATCCCTGGACATGGCGGGGGCCCACCATGCCTTGAAACCCGCTATGCCCAATGTTCCACCAGAGGTTCCCTCTGCTTCCCTGATGGACCAGTTTGATCCTGGAGATAAACTTTGCCGAAATTTCCCTCAACAACTATTTGAATTATCTACATTTATGTAATAATTATCAGGGATATATAAATGTGTTCTTGAATTAATCAGACCTAGAGAGTTAGGTCTGATTAGGCTTCTTGCTTTTTTTCATGCAGTTTTTGTACATGCATTTTTGATGCATTATTTTGCTGGATAATTTTTCTTCTCACAAATTATATGATCCATCACATTATCTGGAATGTGGAAAAACACAAAAAAAATGCATGAAAAAAGTGCAGCACACATGCCTTTTTGGTGCAAAAAACCCCCAACCAATAGAGGTCTGTGGGGGGCAAATCAATACAACTGCCTGAAAAAAACACTACACCACCAGCAGGCTGCATTTTTGAAAAAAAATTATACAAATTAAAAAGCAATGTCTGTAGAGCATTTTATATGGGTCCATTGACTTCCGGCTAACATCTGGCAACTGCGGTTTTTGCCCCAAAAAATGCATGTGCTTGTAAAAGCTTTTCTACAAGTGATTTTTTTTTTTTTTTTTTGCAGAACTGCAATTAACCTTATGAACTCAAAGAACTAGAAACCAATAATAAGGCAATCAGATTGATTAAAGGGGATGTATCTCTTCTTCCGTTTGTGTGTTTCATTGTACTTTCAGTTTCTCAGCTCCTCAAATCCAGGGGCGTTTCTTCCCCTCCCAGCTGGGTGTTTCTTAATTGAAGGGGGATGACATCATCCCCCCCCTTCACTGTTCATGCTCGCTCCTGAGTCAGTGTGTTTGAGATCAGTGGGAGGGGATAGCAAATTCCTGCTCTTCCCCCCTCTCTGTCTGAGTCCACATGTCACTGTGTCGTTCCTCTCTCTATGCAGTCTTATTTTGTAAGAGCTGTTTGTTTACATACCACAGCCCTGCATTCAGTCTAGACAGTCTTCTATGAACTCAGAGCACTGATCTCTTCTACTCTCACAGCTGGAGGTTTTTTACAGTTGTATCCAGTCTTTTATGAAACTCATCCAGAGCAGCACAGATCTGTCTCCTTTCTATGTTTACATGCAGCAGCATTAGGCACCGAGCACATTCTGCTGTTTTCTGTTGTAGAGCATGCAGCTGTGGTTCGGTACTGTGCAGCTGCTGGCTGTGCAGAGTGAAATGTTGCCGGCCCCTTATTCTGAGTGAGAGAGGCAGGAATGCGCGCTCCTGTGAATACGACCGGGGGCCAGACAGAATGTAAATTAGTAGAGCCGTTAGCCAATGAAATGAAAGGAGGTGGGATCCGACCGGCACTGGGGAACAATGTTTACAGAAAACGAAGATAAGGGAGACAGTGAAAACAGCTTTGCGAATGACATCCAATTGCGAAGTTGCTTATTTTCACTGTCCCCTTATTCTGAAGACCATTTAATGTAATGATAAAACCCCTTTAACAGCAGCATGCTGATTAGTAAGGGTATGTTCACACAACGTATTTGCAGGGGGTACTTCAATATGTAATTGCGCCGAAATGCACTCCGCAAGTACGATCAAATCATTTAACAAGTACAGCACTCACTGAGTGCTGTGTAAAATCACTGTTGTTGTTCAGATGACGGTGATTTTACAATCGTATTTTTTGGCACGTAATGTACACCCGTAAAAAAAAAGTGACTTGTCATTACGTGCCGAGAAATAGAAAACTATACAAGGCAGAGAGCTGCCTCGCATTGAAAGTACACGCTGGACAGTGGGTCCTTTTAATAGCGCTTCTGAAGGCGTATTGCGGCACGTACCTGTGCATGCTGCAATACGCTGTCTGAACATACCCTTAAAGAACATTTATTTTACTGCAAAGAGTAAAAGATTGAAAATTGAAAATGAATATAAATATATTACAAACATGAAATATTTTATACTGGCTGACAACAGAGCCAGAGAAAATATAGCACTCCTATGTAATTTGGGGAAATTATATGGGTGACTAAAATACTTGTTTTGGAAGCTAAGCAAGTTTTATTTTTGCATTTTAGTAGCTCAATACATGTGTCTAGAAGGATGATGAGCCCTGTCCAATATAGACAATAACCTGTAAACTGAGGCTTGGTTGATATACGTGTCGGAGGTTCCATTCTGAACGGAACCTCTGACGCAGATGTGAACTAAGCCTAAACAGTTTGTACTACAGACTACAGAGATTACCTCCAGGGATAGGATCAAGTGAAGATCATGTCCCTCTGACTACATTTCAGTAAACTATCAGGATTAGAGACAGATTTGAGCTGTTGATATACTTAGACTGTCAACACTGTTAACTAATTATTAATATTAGGGCAGCAAAGGCTTTCAGTTTGTGATTGTAAAACTGTAATGTTTCCATCCGTGGACAACCATCAGAGAAATTGTAATTAATTAAAGTATATAAAAAACTTGATGAATTTTTTAATACACAATATTTAAAGAGGTATTCCTATCTCAGACTTTTCTGGCATGTTGATAGAATATGCCATACAAGTCTGATACGCCACCTCTAGGACCCCCATCTGTCTTGAGAATGGCCCTATAAAGTTACCATGCAAAGTGGAGAGGAGGTTCCTTTCAAAGGGAATTCCCTCCACTTGGCTGTACTTGGAACTCCCATAGAAGAAAATGAATAGTACTGCACATGTGCTCCACACTGTGACTTTAGAGGATCACACCACTGGGATCCCGCACCTATCAGACATTTATGGCTTATCCAGTCAATATACCATAAATATCTGAGATAGAAATACCCCTTTGAGCTTTACTTTCACCAACCAGAAAATCCTTCTTTTTAGGTTATAAGCATGATACAACATACTTGCCAACCCTCCCAGGTTGGACGGGAGGGTCCCGTAAATGGGGGTCCCCTCCCGCCTCCATGGAGTGGGGTGGAGTGGAAGTGGCTTTTCGTGAAGGGGGTTTAGCTCAACAAATTTTTGACCAAATCTCCCTGATGACCACTTTCAAAAGTTAGCAAGTATGTGATTCACTTACATCTTGTTTTAAGTGTTGTACTGACAGAGATATCTTAATTATTCCAGAAATGCAAACAGAGAAAGATTGATAATTTTTGGTCTAAAGTTGGACATATTGTATAATATAATTATAAAGTAAAGTTTTATGACAATAATAACAACATAAAACTTGAGACCCATGAAAGTTTTTACTGCCGGAGGTGCTGAGGTCTGTAACGTTTACACAGCCGTGGAGACTTCAGGATCACATCTAACTAAAATTTTAATCTAGAAGAAATAGCTCTGTGCTCAAACCTCTTTCCTTTTTGGACTAATACTGGAGTAACTTTGACCAGATAGCCAGACAACTAAGGACCCACGGAAATCTCATTTTAGCCCCCCCTGCTCGTGATATCCATCGGATACTGTAAAAATTTACCACTACAGGGCTACAGACTTTTATAGGGCAAACGTAGTCCCTATTTGACAAATGTATACGATTTCTACACCAGACACCAAAGTGTGCTCTACCAGGCTCTTGTGTCTGTTGCAGAAACCATATATGCTCGTTAAAGGGGTTGTCTCACTACAAGGATTGCTTTTTATTTTAAAGATCTTGCAAAAACAAGTCACTATATGTGTCCATTAACAGTGTCCTACCTATTCCTAGATATCCCCTCTTGTATCGGCTGCATCAGCTCCTCAGGTTGCTATAGCTACAGACCTGTTCGATCTCTCCTGATAGGCTCCCAGCACTGGTTGCTATAGCTACAGACCTGGCTTCTTCTGCAGCCTAGTGGAAGCCAGTAAACATGCCCCTGAATTCAAAATGAAACCAAGAAAACAGGACTGAGGTAAGATGAATCAGTGTAGTGAGACAACCTCTTTAAACAGAGCAAACATAGTCCAATTAGGACTACAGTTGCCATATAAACGTCTATGGTCCTGTCATGGCTCTGCCACGGTGTCCCTCAGGGTACTTTTTGCGATATCCCGACAGATACCACGAACAGGAGCAGAAATGAAGCCTAAATCTGAGGGGCAGGTTTTACTACATAATACAATGGGTAGTATGTACATAAAGATGCCAAGGTAAGAAATAACAATGGGTGCCTAGTGAACTCTGAAGTTCCTCATAGGACAGAATTATAACTTACTGCTCCAGGATCAAACTATTTTGCAACAGTATTTATAATAGAAGATGAAACAAATACACCCTTTAATTGATTTACTGATGTGTACTTTCAATACGGAAGAGCCCCCTACTCCTCCTTTACTTTAGACTCCAATCAGTATTTTGTCCTTGCCATGTGGACACAGTCTAAGGTGCACTACAGAGAAATCACAAGTGGAAGTCACTCAGTTTGACCGTTGCTGCATCACAAGCAGTTATCACTTAAAGAGAACCTGTCACATAGGTTATGCCCCCCTTGCTGAGGACAGCACAAGCTAGTGTCAGACCTGCTGTTTCCAGCACTGTGCCCCTTATTCTGTAAGATGCTGGAGTTTTAGAGTACTTAATGTTGAAATCTGCAGTTTTTAGCCAGAAAAGAGTCCTTCAAAGAGTCAGTTTTTTTTCAAACCCCGCCCACCTGAGGCTAGCCCTGCCCACCTCAACTGATAAACCTATTACTTTGAATAGGAAAAAACTGTCAATGGGCGGGGCTAGCCTTTTGTGGGCGGGGCTAACACCTACTCATGAATAAGATTTGAGCATTAAATACACACAGCAGGTCTGTCACTAGCTTGTGCTGACCTCAGCAAGGGGGGCATCACCTTTGTGACAGGTTCCCTTTAAGTATGTTGTTGTGATATCACAAGTGGGTAACACTCAGGTACACTGCTGTGATATCACAAGTGGGTAACACTCAGGTACACTACTACGACATCACAAGAGAGTATCATTCAGGTTAAAGCAGTTTTCTGACTATAAAGATTAGCTTTCAATATAAAGGGACAGTAAAATTAAGACTTTTTCTAAATACATTGCTCAATAGATTTTAGTCATGAGATAAGAGCATTTTTATGTGTTCTGAAGTGCACACAGGTTTCTATGGTTACCTGCATACCAGGCGGATGACTGTTATCTGATTAGCTGAGAGCAGGGAAGGCTGTTATCTAATTAGCTAAGAGCAGAGAGCAGGGAGTGAAGTCACCCCACTGAAGGACTGAGATCAAAGCAAACAAATTATATCTAACAAGATTAGCTTCACTAAACAAAAGGTACATGTGCTGTGGGGGACTGAAAAAGGCTTTTCTTTGTAATCTTTAAAAGGGGTTTAAAAATTTCTTGCACTGTCAGATTAACACTCCCAAGAAGTTGAATATGCTAATCACTGCTGTAGAACCACCCGCAATCTGAGGAGATAGAGTAAGTGCAAAACTGCTAAAACTCAGTGAAACAGCGCGGTGAGAAAATCCCTTTAACTACAGTGACATCACAAGTGGGTTCTGTTAAGATGCACCTGAATGACACCTGAATTTAACCCACATAGCCTTACAGTACAACAGCTCGTGGCCATCTTAAATCATGAACCCCTAATGCAAATCAGCTTCTCCCCCTCTGCACATCACATTGGCCTTTTTATAGCACACTATCCGTTTTATAAGCTATTACAGCAGGAAGATAATTGCCAAGTTTTATGTTTGTTTTCTTTTCATTATCAACATGGAGGTCTGGTCCTTTCAGGACTCAAAAAAGGGGCTGACACCAGAGCAGAGAGAGTGCGGATTCATGGATCTCATGGGTAGAGCATGATCAAGACCGCTGACCATTTTTGGCACTCAGCCTATTGGCGAGATTTGTCTTCTTGCAGATATCAATGACGTAATGTTATAGTAACTAACAATGTAATCTGGTCTGTTTTATAATGGAACTCACTGTAAAAGTGACAGGAGAGCTTCTAAAATAAAACATTTGCAGAGGAAAAGTGGATGCTATGCACTTACCCTGGCGTCCTTAAACTGAGGCCTTCCAGCCAGGGCCGGGACAAGGCATTTTGGTGCCCTAGGCAAGTAGGCCAATTCCCCCCCCCCCCCCCCCCACCTCCACCCGCCACCGCACAAAAAAAAAATCCAAGCCTAACCTAGCACACACTGCCTGCACCC
This sequence comes from Phyllomedusa bahiana, assembly GCA_025379985.1. Lineage (NCBI taxonomy): Eukaryota > Metazoa > Chordata > Amphibia > Anura > Hylidae > Phyllomedusa > Phyllomedusa bahiana. The sequence continues at coordinate 22,239 of JAODAL010027273.1, forward strand.
CCCTCCCCAAAAAAAAACAAATTCAACACGCAAAAAGGAAATTTTGTGGGTCAATTAGATTTTTATTTTATAGGGAAAAATATGTTGTCAATGAAAAACCTACAAATAGTTATTTAAAAGGGGCGTTTTCTAAGATGAGGGCTTGGGGAATGGTGATACAGGGCACCCCAAAAAATACCGCTATTTCAAGCAGAAAATTTTTAACACCATACTGTTTCTTGCACAAAAAGTACAGCAAGACCCCAAAATATCAATGATAATGCTATACAAAGGCCCGAATTTTACCACCATTTCATGACCCCAAAATTCCACCACCAAATTTGTGATGATAGGTGGGAATTTAGGGGGGGTATGGGTTTTTAAAAATTCGGGGGTTTAGTTGGTTTTAAAGGGGGGACAGATGGGGTGGTAGATGGAGGTGGGAGGTATTGGGTGAAAGCAGTGGTGGGTTTTTTGGGGGTTATAGGTGGGGATTGGAGTATTGATGGTTTGGGGGAGGTGGTGGGTAGTTTATGGGGGATAGGGGCAAAGGGTGGGGAGGGGGTTTTTGGTTTACAAAATTACAGGGAAAAATCTTTGGGGGTAAAACCCCCCGAAAGGGTTGTGCTGTGGCCTATACTCCAAAAGGGTCATATTTTCACGGCCCGCCCTTACTTCCCCCTTTTCCCGGGTTTTTGCCCCCCCAATTTTTTTTTTTTAGCTCGCCTCTCCCCCTAGGCTCCCATCTCCCTATCCCCTCCCCCCATACAGCCCCCTTCTCACTTTTCCCCCTTTTCCCACTACAGGCCCCTCCCCACTTTCCCCCTCTCCCACTACAAACCCCTCTCATTTCCCCCTCCATACAGCCCCCCCTCTCACTTTCCCCCCCCTCCCACTACAGCTCCCCCCCTCACTATCCCCCCCTCCCACTACAGCTCCCCCCCTTCTCACTATCCCCCCTCTCCCATGGAAAACTCCCCCCTTCACTATCCCCCCCTTTCCCCCGGACAGCTCCCACCCCCAAAGACAGTCCCCCATCTTAAAGGGCAGCTTCCACCCCCCTCCATTTACAGCTCCCCCCTCTTCCCTGACAGCTTCCACACCCTCCATGACAGCTCCCCCACCCTCCAGACAGTCCCCCCCTCCTCCAAAGGGCCCGCTCCCCCCTCCCCCTTTACAGTCCCCCACCCTCCATGAAGCCCCCCCCTCCTCCCCTGAAAAGCTCCCCCCCCCTCCATTGGGCGCTCCCAAAACCCCTCCAAAGACGCTCCCCCACCCTCCATGACAGCTCCCCCTTCCCTGAAAAGCTCCCCCCCTCCCTGACAGCTCCCCCATCTCCAAAGACGCTCCCCCATCCCCCCCCTTTACAGCTCCCACACCCTCCCTGGGGCAGCCCCCTTTCCCCCATGACGCTCCCCCACCCCCTGACAGCTCCCCCCCCTCCCTCCCCTGGGCAGCTCCCCCACCCCTCCATGAAAAGGGTCCCCCATCCTCCATGACCGGGTCCCCCATCCTCCCTGGGCAGTCCCCAAACCCCCCAAAAGACAGCTCCCCCCCCCTCCATGACAGCCCCCCCCCCCCCCCCAAACCCCCCCCTTTACAGCTCCAAACCCTCCCTGAATCCCTCATCCCCATGACAGCTCCCCCATCCTCCATGGCAGCACCACACCAACCAAAGACAGCTCCCCCCACCCTCCAAAGACAGCTCCCCCCCTTCCTCCAAAGACAGCTCCCCATCCTCCATGGGCCAACTCCCACACCCTCCATGGGCAGCTCCCACCCCCTCGACAGCTCCCCCTTCCCCCATGACAGTCCCCCATCCTCCATGGCAGCCCCCAATCCTCCATGACAGCTCCCACACCCTCCATGACAGCTCCCAAAACCCCCCATGACAGCTCCCACACCCCCATGGGGCAAACTCCCACACCCCCCCATGACAGCTCCCCCTCCTCCATGGGCAGCTCCCCCATCCCCCATGACAGCTCCCCACCCCTCCATTTACAGCTCCCCACCCCCCATGCAGCTCCCCCCTCCTCCATGACAGCTCCCCCACCCTCCATGAAAAGCTCCCAAAACCCTCCATGCAGCTCCCCCCCCTCCTTTACAGCTCCCACCCCTCCATGACAGCTCCCCCCCACCCTCCCTGACCCGCTTTCCCCCAAACCTCCTGGGCAACTCCCACACCCTCCCTGACCCGCTCCCACCCCCCTCCATTTACAGCTCCCCCCTCCCCCATGACAGCTCCCCCCCACCCTCCATGACCGCTCCCCCCCTCCTCCCTTTCAGCTCCCAAACCCCCTGGCAGCTCCCACAACCCCCATGACAAACTTTCCCCCCCTTTTTTTGATAGCCCCCCGCAGTAAAACCCCCCCCCCCCACACACAGTTAACCACTAACCCTGTCCTTTGTGACACTTTCAGTCTTTGTCTTTAGCTTGACTGCTCCGCTTTGGGGACAGGGGGGCCCAAACTCCCCCCACTTTTTCCTTTATAACTGGGGCTCAGTGGGAAAAAAGCTGTCAAAGGGTGCAGACATGTTTGGAGAGATGGATTGTAATCTCTCCTAAAATAGGGCCCCCTGCCAGTCGCCCCTGGGCAGCTTCCCTTCCCCACCTCCTCCCCCTCCCCCCCGGCGCCCGGAGGAAAGGGGGGGGCGGGGGGAATTCCCCTTAGCTGCCGGTGTTTTAGGGGACAGCCGGCAGTGCTGCAATTTTAAAGGCGCTGGCTTTCTGAGCCGGATCCCATGGGCCCGCGGCCCCCCAGTGGCAGGGAAAGGAGGGGCCGGGGCGGGCGGCCCTTTTTTCGCCCCCCCCATAGTCCCGCCCCGCTTCCAGCTGTTTGGGAAATACAACTCCCTTTATGCATTTATATAAACTATAACAGTGGGAATGATGGGAGTTGTAGTTGTAGCTGGAGGGCTGCAGTTTGAGGATGCCTGCGACTTACCCATCAGGTTATTAGCCAATGGTGCTGTTAAATTTTGTTTGGGTTTAAAGGATCTTTTCTGCGGGAAAAGGGCTTTTAAAAGCAGTTTTTTGAAAACCAAAAAAAAAGGGGCCCCGTTCACACGACGGGGTTTTTGGCCGCGGTTCCCGCGGCCAAACCTCGTCCTACCCTCGCCGCAAACTCGGGTCTCCCGATGCGGGTTTGCGGCGCGAGCCGGGTGGGCTTTTGGTCTTGGGCTGGGGGGCGGGGTTAGGGGCGCAGCTTGCCCCGGGGGCTTCCCCCCATGCAAATTAAAGCGGGGGGCAAACCGGGCCGAGCCCGTCCCACCGCGCACCACCCGCGGCGACGCCGCGCAGAGAACTCCCTGTCAGGAATTGACAGGAGAGTTCTTCACACGCGCGGGTTTGGCCGTGGCTCTAGATCCGCGGAGTGTGAATATTAACGCGGTTTCCCATAGAAACCATTTAAATAAACTGGGTGCGTTTTTGGCCGCGTTAGGGCCCGGAAACCGCGTCAACCTGCGGCCATAACCGGGGGCCAAACACGCCGGTAAACGGGGCCTAAGAAAAAGGTAGGGGGAAAGCAACTCAAAGGCAGTATGCAAAAAAATGGGGTTTTATATCACGGGGTCGGTTATTTGTTTTTTGGAAGTCTACGCTGGGAACCCACTATCACTAGAACAGGGGTCCTGAACACCGCACCACAACCCCTGGCCATGGGCATGGCTCAACCGCTTCTTTTTTAAAGTTAGGGAAAGATGAAAAGAAAGGAACAGGGCTCTTAGGACCCATATTTAGGATATGGGGGTCCCATGGTGGGGGGGCCCCCCTTTGATGAGACACGGTGAAATTCATGTTAATTGAAGCCCTCGGGGCAGGGCCCTCTCTCCCTCTGTCCTTTTAAGTCTCTTCAACAACATGCAACATCGGGGCAAAATAAAGTATTTTCAAAAAGCTTTATAAAATTCTGAAATAAAAATTTCACAATAAACAACAATAAAAAACCGCAGGTACATGACTTGTATGCATGTTTTCCCTTCTTATATACAAACCCACTCCAAAAACGACCCCAGGAAGACGTAAGACCCCACAAGCTGATACACACATAGCCTGTAAGTCATTCATCGTTATCTTTTCTATCGTTTACAATTATATTATTATGAAACCCCCCCCCCCCCTTGAATTACAGCGCCCTGGAATCAATGGCGCTTTAAAAAAAATGAAAAAATAATGTTAAAAAAAAAACCTCAAAAATAACTTTTTAGGATTAACTAATGAAAGTGTCAGCATTTGGTATTGGTTTTTGCGCCCCTTTGTGTCCCCACTGTGATTACACCTCAGTCTCAGCTTCACGTGGTCACATTGTTCTACAGATTTCCATCGTCCTCAGCCCAAACATTGCACAATCTAATACTATATGCTTATTTATTACTGTATGTCTTGCACTTATCTTGGTACCTGGCCCTTGTATGGCTGATTTGGGCTAATGCCAACAATGAGTGTGCACCTATTGTCATTACTGATTTTTGTTGGTCTGACGCACCCACCTGTCTTTTATTATTTTGTCTTTTGTCCTTATGAGTTTTAACCCTGCCTTGTCTGACATTATCTGTTTTTATTTAGTTTAGTGATATTTGTGCTGCATTTAATTTTTTCTTATGAATGTAATAAAGTTAAAGGGGTTTTGCCACATTCTTTTTGCTCTGCCCCCCAGCTCTTCAGCTCTGTGTCCAGAGGAGCGTGTGTGATTTGTTTGAATTGAAGATCATGTGACCCAGCAGAGGGACATCACCAGGCCTTTCCTCTCTGTAGTCAAAGAAAGGTCTGTTTGTGTAAAGATTTGTGAGTAGCTGAGAGGTAAAGTTTTTGCCTCCAGATACAAGGGTCCTAGGTTCAAATCCCTGCAGGAACCAAACCTGTGGGTTTTTTTCTATTTATCAATGCACAGACCTCATTGAGGTTTCTTTTTTATTTATTTGCACTGTTTGACTAATCACTAAGGAGTACAGAGGTTTGGGAAAGTAGAAGGACAGCCCCTGGGTTTGAACACTCAGTAGCTGCCTGAGAGGAGAGTTGATGTCTGAGCATGTGCGACCAGGACTAAGGAGCTCTCAGCTCTGGTCGTATCCCCTGGAGATGAGCTGTAAACAATGGATCACTAAAGGAGCAGCTAAGACAGAAACGGTGCTGAATTTTTAATAATAATGAATGGTGAAAATGTTTGTTATTTCATTTGCAAGCTTCCCACGTCAATTATACTTCATGGCTAAACCCCTTTAACTATTTTACATTACTTTTGCTCTTCTACTGCACATGTTTGTCTTTGTCTGTTGATTAGATTGTGCTTACTTTTGAGGAAACTATACTCTTTTTTTGGGGCAGTGATTACTTTTTTGGGTGTAGTACTCCTTTTTTAAAATTTACATAAAAAACGTGAACGTTAAATCAAGACTTTTCCCAAATACATTGCTCTATTGATCAGGAGATAAGAGATTTTATCTGTTCTGACTGTACACAGGTTTCTCTGGTTACCATCCTGCTCTCCTTTCCTAATTAGACAGAGAGCAGGGAGTGACGTCACCAGGCCGGACAGCAGCTTGAGAACAGATTTGTGTTATTTCTAATAAGCAAGATTAATTACTTTTGATCGTTTACTTTGAGGCCTGTAACTCTCTGCACTATAGATGTCATCTGTTGCTCTCATGTCAGTGCAATTAGAAAAGATGTGAATCTGAGCTGATAGGCTAAATCACTGCTATAGAACCACCCACAGCTTGACCAGGAATCATCTGAAGCTTCCTGGAGCTCTGTGAAACAGCGTGGTGAGACAACTCCTTCAAATTCTGCTCTAAACAATATAAAAATACAGGCAACAGTTGTCAGAAACCTGCACAATCTTCTGCTAATATAATACTAAAGGCTTACTTCCTGATCCTCATGCAGGTTAAAGACCAGTTCCCAATAGGATACAGAGAATCTGCAATGATTTATGGGAAGGTTAAAATACTAATAGGCAAAAGACTCACACACCGAATAGGCTGCCTGAATATCACACCTGCACATAAATAAAACGACAGTCGTAGAGTTATGTGCATTGCACCTTGCTGACATTACAGCCTATTGGGGAAACCCAACTATTCGCTCAGGCTGGATTGAAATCTTGTCTTCAAACCCTTATTTAAGAGTAACGTACAGTATATCTTGTGTTTGGGACTTTCCAGCATTTGTTTGATCTTATTAAATTACTCTACAGACCACCGTGGAAAATTCTACACATAAGTAGCCATTCAAACAGTCAGCCACTGCCTCATCTCCATCAAAGGTGTATTTCCCATTGCTACATTTTCTAATTCCACAGTTTTTCCTCATTCCGTCACTTGTACCTGAAAAACCTGATTTAATCTTCTTGGGCCACATGTATGAAACAGTTTTGGTCTAAAACTCACTTTTTTCCCCATAGAAACCTATGGGGAAAAAAGTGAGTTTTAGACCAAATCTGTTTCATACATGTGGCCCCTTGTGTCTAATTTTACACATCTCCATTTCAGCAAAATCATATAAAAAGAAAAAAGGTCCTTAAAATATAATGTTTATTAATATAGATAAAATAAATGTCTACAACAAAAAGCTTAGCACCAAAGGCGGGATAACGGAAAAATAGCGTGAAGATTAAGGGACCAGTGCCCAATGACACCTATTAGACCCTAAATCAACTATTAATACTCTTGCCTATACCACAAACACAGGAAAATCGCCCCTTTAAGGGCGTTGCTGTCCGCAACCTGGCCCTAACAATATAAGACCCTACATTTCCCTCTGGTCCCGTCCCAACATGTTTCAACCATCCAAAAATACTGGTCTCCTCAGGGGACAGTTAGGAAAAAATGATTATATATATTATTTATATTATGCGGACTGAGGAAAAAACTGAAAAACAGAGAGTAAATATACACAAAGCAAGGTATAATATAAATAGAAATAGAAATATAAGGGCCTTATATTGATCAAGAGAGCTTTATTCTGGCGGTTTATACGCTAGGTGTTTTTTCCTTTTGTTTGACAACTCCATTTCAGCAACACTGTCAGTTTTTTTTATACCTCTAAACTCTATTTTTACTTACTTCTTTATCAGACCATATTGGTTTTTTCTTTACTTAGGCTAATTTATTTGACACATAGGTTAGTTGCATTTAAATGAGCATTTTACCAGTGTCCCCTGGCCACTGTTACAGGACAATTGTCCTGCACATGGGGGGTATTGTTATACAAATAGGGCTGTGTAAGGTTTCACACTGGTTCGGACATCCCAAGTTTGAATTTTTTCTCTAACCCTACTTTTATACCTTACGCTGAATGTAACCAAAACCGTAACCCTGAGTTATGTTTAGGGGTTTTAGAGTAGGTTTGTAACCTTCTAACATCACTTCCAGTTTTCCTAAATTAACCCCCCTATGTTGTGGAAAGCAAGAATGACTTTTGACATGAAGTCAAGCCTAGTGCGTTACATCCACCGTCACCTCTGGTTTGCAATATATAGGGGTAACCTAGAGAAACCTGAAGTGACGTTGCACATTGCATTGGAAGTGAAGCAGGGCAGGACCCATGTGGGACCCGGAGCAATGCTGAAAAGTCGGTTGAATCTTAAAGCCACTAAAAACCCTGGACTTAATTTTATATTTATATTTTATTTTTTGGGGGCAGTTTTCACTGAAATTTCATTTGGGCCCGAATTGAATTGCTTAGATTCAGGTCAAATTTTACATCAACTTAAATCTAAAGCACTAAACTTTTTAGAGGCCTCACTAAGCATTATGGGAATAGAGCTGAGAAGCTCAAGCGCCCTCTGTTGGATGTAACAAATATTCAATTTGCTTTTTACCCACTGTGTCTTTGGAAAGCAAAATGGATATTTAGCCAAGCCAGCATCACCCATCCGTAGACAGCCATTTCAGGGTGTTTGCCCCTCGTCAGTACAGAGCAGAGCGATGTTGGCTTGGCTGAGTGGGAGGCAATGAGTGGCTCAGGAAGATTTCCTTAGGGAGAGCACCTATATAGGCGTATGGAGATCCAAAATTGCCTTTTGCACTCCATGAAGCATCTGCATATCACAAAGACCCAGTGGGTCAAAATCAAATTGAGGATTTGTTACATCCGACAGAGGGCATTTGAGCTTCTCAGCTTCTTTCCCATAATGTCTTGTGATATGCAGATGCTTCATGGAGTGCAAAAGGCAATTTCGGATCTTCACACTCCTATACGGCGCTCTCCCTAAGGAGAGATCTTCCCTTTTAGAGGCCTCACTGTGAGCAACTACTGTATACATATTGTTTTCTTCTTGCTTGTTTTCTGACAGTAGATTTTTTTAAAATTCTGTTTTGTGTATATAATTATGGGGGCAGCCATCTTGCCTGAGCTGCTTTTAACAGCATTAAAAGAGATGCTGTACAGCAGATACATTTTTTCTTCTATGGTGTCCATCATACGGGATAAATGATGCTATATTTTAATAGAATGGACTTTTACGGATGCAGCGATATCAATTATGTGTAACTTTTTAATTTTTTTATTCGTATAAAGGAGGAATGAATTAATCTTTTAATATTTTGTATTCTTTTTTTATACTTTTCAAACATTTCTTTTTTACTTTAACATTGAGTCCCCCAAGGGTACTTGACCACTAAGGAGTTCAATCGTCTGTATAAACCATGCAGAAAGGTATACCAATACAGTAGTTCTATTACTACCTTCATTAGGCTTCCAGCTGCCATGGACACTGATCGGCACCCGGTGATCTCATCACGGGAGTGTCAATTGGAGTGAGGAATTCAGGCCATGATATATGGCCTTAACAGGTTGGTTGTTGTTTGTTCTGTTGATGAACCTATTAAAAGGAGATGTTGTATGAAAATATGAAAAACTGAAAAAATTAAGTAAAAGTGAAAAAGGACATATATTGAAAATAGAAAAAATGGAACAGCACATGTGGTTACGGGGTGTCAGCTGACACCAACCTCCTATGTTTCAGACACTATTTAGGACCTTACCGGCACAAAGACGTACTCATACATCACATGTCGGTGAGAGGTTAACATAAAAACATAAGTTAAGCAATAGGTCATTTTCCGATCACACATTTCCTTGGCAAGGTAGGCAAGTAGTTAATGCCAATCAAAATGATGGAAATACCCCTTTAATTTTGTTTTACCCAATAAGAATCCACCAGAGGTGTCTGGATGTAGCCTACTCTTTCCTCCCCATTGAAAACATGAGCATACTTGGCAGAACCGAGCATTCAAGTGTATGGGGGGTTTGGGGAGCAGGGGCAGAACAACGGGTAGGCGAAGGTAGGCAATTGCCTAGGGCTCCACTTCATCCCAGGCAGGAAGAGGGAGCAAATAAATATGGAGTGGGGTGAATTTTACATTGGGATGGTAGCGGTGGGGCGCTACATGCCTTATTTGCCTAGGTCACCAGAATACCTTGTCCCAGCCCTGTTAGGGAGGAATAGTTGTCAGGTGAATTAGCTTTTTGCCAACAGCTAGTGAAGGTGTATGGGCATCATTAGGCCAGGTTCACACAGCGTATAGCGGCGTACTTTCAACATCGCTCTGACCCAGCTCCCATTAATTTCCCCTTCTTTTTACAGACACGTAATATGTGTGCTGTAAAATCATTGCACTTAATGAGTGACCTGGTTTTACCGTATTTGTGATGCATGCTTTGGGGACACTGCAGTGCATTTACTTGCTGAAGAAAAATACACCATATGAACACCCCTTGGGGTGGTGTTAGTGCACTTGAATCCACAAGTTGAGGTGTCTGAATGCAGACAGACTTGATAAAATAGTAACGTCTTTCAGTAATGTGTTCAGAGTTTTACAATGAATAATTTGGATTTCAGATTACAAAGCTGTGCCTCTTTTTATGGAAAATCTAGATATACCGCCTCTCATTACTTATTTGCAAATTTTATGTGAGGAGCCATAAAATGAGCCGCTGTGATTTATTCATGCATCAGAATATTATAGCAGTTACTGTGCTGTGAAAAGCCTGATAGGTTTAGTACATTTATCGCCAATATCAGTCACGTACAGCAAAAATATTACCATTTGAATTACGCTCTGCGTTCCATCTGGCTGTAATGTTTCTTAATAAAATATAGATATTTTTTCTGCCAAATGGGTCTATTAATTAATCTGTAAAACACACGAGGATCTCGGGGGCCTGACAAGATTGAGTGAGAATTAATGAACACACCTGAGGAGACAAGCTCATCTTGGTTTAACGGTTCTTTAGGTGCCACAAACTAATCACTGAGATGCACAAAGTTACAAAAGAACGCTCAGAGCTTCCCACTGGGAGGACAGCGGAAATACTGTAGAACAATTGTCTGGGGTGCGTTCCCCATGAAATTACAATTCTAATATAGCTGTTCTTAAATATAATATTGCATTGTTCCTCTTATATTCCTCTAGGAAATGTATTAAAGGGGTTGTCTCATTACAAAGAATAGCTTTCAAAATGTAGGGAACACTAAATAAAGATGTTTTCCAAATATATTGCTTTCAATTGCTGTTCATCTTTTTTTGTTAAGGAGCTATAAATGATTTTATCACCTTCTGAGGGCTCTCAGGTTTCCCAAGTGACCGATCTGTGTACTCCTTCTTCCCTGCTGTTTGTTCTATCTGATAACAGGGAGTGACTTCAGCACACAGGTCTAGGCCAGCAGTGAGATCTTGTGTGTTATCTGATCTTTCAGACAAAAGACAGTAATTACTACTGTTTACTTTAGCTCAGAAGCTTCTCCTGTCCTGGTAGAATGTAATTTAGCTAATCTAGACTAATAAACATAATAAACAGAGTAGTCTGAATACACAGAGCTCATATGCTAATTACAGACAGCTTGACCAGGAAGTGACAGAGCAAAGCAGCATTATTTCATTCATGCATCCTATGAAACTTTGAGATGAGACAACCCCTTTAACATCTTTAAAACTAGGAGCAACCATTCCCCTTGGCAGTGTATGTCATACAGTCTGACACTTTTAGCACTGATTGGACACTGCAAACTGTTTAGGTACCCAAACCACTGAGCAGGGGATACAGAACCCCTATTGCCAACTTATTTAAATATTTACAGGAGGAATAACAGATGAATGGCATGATGCAGAGCAATAAGGCTGTGTCTATGGTGGGGGGCCTTAGCCTACAAAAGGAGTCTTCAGGATCATTCAATACATGGTAGAGTAATAACACGGTTAATATTTTTATCATAAGGGTATGATCACATGGCGTCTTCAGTCTGTGTGAACATACTGTAACGGTCAGCAGTAGTGGATCCGCTGGACCACCGCAAGTGATGGTGTAAGCCACGCCAGGGAGCGGAATCTAAGTAGGTCCCGATATTCACCAGAGCCCGCCACAAAGCGGAATGGACTTGCTGCGGCGGGAGTCTACCAGGTCGCTACCCCTGACGTGACTTGCTTGCGGTGGCAGCCGAGGTGTAGTGTGGTACAAAATCGTAAGGCAAACTTGGAGTAGGGGACAGGCGGTAAGGTCAGGACAGGTGGCAATGGTTTGTGGTCGAGGGACGGAGGCAAATGGTCGGCACACGAGGAACGCTTTCTCTGTAGGCAATAAGGCACTAAAGATCCGGCAAAGGGGTCAGGAAATAGCAGGCTTAAATAGGGGGAGCGTCCGGTGGTCAGGAATTACCGGTCACACTGGCCCTTTAAATTTAACAGTGCCGGCACGCGCGCGCCCTAGAGCAGGGACGTGCGTGCTGGGAGACAGAGGCATCTGCCAGGTATTTGAGTGGGTCACTCTGCCACTTGCCAACTGGGCACGGATGCGCCCGCGACCCGGAGAGAGTGTCGCAGGGGCACTCGTGACACATACGTTATTAGCTACGTGTTTGGATCCGTCTAAATGGACCCAAACACACATCTAGCAATGAGCAGTGTGATTTTATACTGCTCGCAATGTAAAACACACATCGGCGTTCAGACCAGTGATTGCAAGTGCGTGTTACTTGCGTTCTAAGTATTGTCATGTCCATTCTTGATATGAAAAATGCAGCAGGAGCCCTATTATAAACTATAGTGTGTGAGCCTGCTGCAGCCATCACGCAGCCTAAAGAGCAGATTGACGCTGTGTTTTTAGATACGATTTTTGGATCCAAAAATGCCATGTGAACATACCCTAATATAAACCTGATTAAATAACATAGTTTTCGGATTGTGACACATTCCCTTTAAGTTTGTTACTTTACCATGAAATAAAAGCAACTGCCCAGTCGGAAGCTCAAAACGATGTGCGAGTCAGGACCTACATGAGGCCATTATTTGCTATATTTTTCCCACAGTGCCTGTTTTGCTTGCATTTGATCTCAGCTCCATTAGGGCAGAGTTGTGATAAGTGACTGCCATTAATTTACAATATCTACAGGGAGTCTGAGGTAGTCTGAGACACGCCTCCTGCCTCATCATGGGCTCAGCCTGCTCCCTCACATTGCAGCTCCGCTTCCTTAGATTGGCTGCTGTTCTTATAATGGATGGAAGTCGATTGTAAGCTCCGCTGGAAAGCCACAAAAAATAAAGCACTACACTGCTAATGCTAAGATATATGTGACCACCGAATATGTGATTTATTTTAAATTACATTTATATTGCAGTCAGTGCAGCATGTACTTGTGAAATGCATCTTTTGTTTTGTTCAGCAGTCCTGATCAATTTGTTCTTTTTTGATTATATGCCTTCACTTTGATCCTGTACTCCACTCATCCATGTTAAGGTTGTTTTTATTCAGAACAGGGTATAGCTGGAATCTACTTACCATGAAAAGCTTCGAGGCCCGAAAGGCACCATAAGAGGTGAGTCTGTTTAGAGTAGGGTCCCATCTGAAATTGGCTCACCTTGCCATTGGTCAATGCACTCACACAATTTGATCAAAATGTGCGCTAACAACCTCAAGTTTTCATGTACAGTATATATCAGTGATTTAAACAAGTTGCTGCAGCAGGAGCCTCCCCCCTTTACTCTATCTGCAAAAGGCTACAGATACTGTAAATCCTCACCCCCTTAGGTAAGCCCTGCACATTATCGATTTGCCAACTGAAAATGTATCAGATCAGAAGGAGGTTAACCATTTGCTGACTGAGCCGTTTACCCCTATTCCTGACCAGTTTCATTTTGAATTTTTTTAGTACTCACCGGTTTGAACGTTACAATGCTTTTTGCACACGGATATTCGACTTTTTTTTTGCCTTTTCTTCCTATGATATGTAAGGCTTTATTTTTATGTAATTTTTTCGTGAGATTTTTTTAATTTTGTTGATATCAGGAAAATAGTAAAAAAAAATTGAAAAAGTCTGTTTTTCAAATTTTTTCATTCATTTATTTTTAAATGGCAAAAGTACCAGTAAAATATGTTGTGTAATTGTATAACTTTTCTGCCATGGGCATTTATATATATATATATTAAATAATATATATATAATATATATATATACTATATATATATATCTATATATATATATCTATATATATATATATATATATATATATAAATATTATATTGTAATGCGTAGAATATTAATCGTACGTAGCCATGTAAAATTCTGGATCCTGGTTAGTGGAGGCTCTGCGGTCAGAGATAGGGTTTCCACTGGAGCAGATTGGTTCTTGCCTTGTAGGTTCCAGGTCATTAACCAGTGGGGAGGCTGGGCTTAAAATCCTTGTCTCCCTCCCTTCAACCACTTTTTCCCCACCCTTGGTTGAACTTGATGGACACGTGTCTTTTTTCAACCGCTCTGTCCTTCAAACCACACATCCAAACCCTCACCTCTGCCTGCCGCCTACACCTGAAAAATATCTCTCGCATCCGCTCATTCCTAAACTTCGACACCACAAAAATGCTCGTCCACGCCCTTGTCATCTCCCGCCTAGACTACTGCAACATCCTGCTTTGTGGCCTCCCGTCTAGCACTCTTGCTCCCCTTCAAACCATCCTCAACTCTGCTGCCCGTCCTATCCACCTCTCTCCTCGCTACTCCCCTGCCTCTCCCCTCTGTCAATCCCTTCACTGGCTACCCATTGCCCAGCCAATTCATTTCAAGTTACTAACCCTGACCTACAAGGCTCTCCATAACCTCTCCCCTCCATACATCTCTGCCTTATTCTCTAGATACCTCCCCTCACGCAATCTCCGCTCCTCACAGGACCTTCTTCTCTGTTCTCCTATTATCAGCTCCTCACACTACCATCTCCAAGACTTCTCAAGTGCTTCACGCATTCTCTGGAACTCACTGCCCCAAATCATCAGTCTCTCCCCCACTCTCACCAGCTTCAAAAGCAACCTGAAAACCCATTTCTTCAGGATTGCCTATAACCTACAATAACCCTGCTGCCACTGTACTACCCCACAAACATGCCTACCCCCCACCTCCTGTCTCTTCCCTCCTCCTTGTAGATTGTAAGCCCTCGCGGGCAGGGTCCTCTCTCCCTCTGTTGTGCTAGTTGTAAGTCATTATTGTACTCATTTGACATATTATGTATGTAACCCCCCTCGAATGTAGAGCGCCATGGAATCAATGGCGCTTTAAAATAAATGATGATAATAATAATAATAACCGTACTATGTAACTATGTAATTCTCCAGAATACTATAAAGGCCACATGATACATTTTGGCTGTGCCATTTTTTGGTGTATTTTGCACCAAAAAACTGTTGTAGCCCTATTCTATGTATATATGAACAGTTGTACACAAAAACAGGCACAAATGCGCCTAAGTTATGCACCTAAGATGCTAGCTATGAGCCTAAAATAAGCTAGCTATGCGCCTAGGATATGCTATGTGCCTACGTTATGCACCTAAGATATTCTATGCTATGCAACGCAAGACATACCACATACCAGATTTATGAACCCAAATACGAAAGGTTCATACATTAAGCCTCTTCTCTGCACCCAGCACAATCTCAACAGCAACAACAATATCTATTTGACATGTTCAATTTGTTGTACCTGTTGCTGAAGGTGCTGGATGCAATCGTTATGAACCCGCATGAGAAATTTCTATAACCTACAATAAAGAAGGGGAAGACAGAAGGTGAGGGACGGAGATGCTTGTATAGTGCTGTAGTGGGCGGCAGGGTTATTGTAGGCTATCCTGAAGAATTGGGTATTCAGGTCAGGTTTGAAAGTTAAAACATCAATTAGAATCTGGGACTATATCAACACTGTAAACTCAGGACCATACTAACTAAGTCAGAAAAACGCCACAGAAACATATGTCAAATCAAGCATAAAAATATTTATTAAGTAAATATATTAAAAACACTTGATATAAACAGCAGTGCTACAGTGTGAGTCAGTCGTTGGAATATAAGATTAGGTCTACATAGCACTGGACAAAAAATGACCTGATAACCAAATCCTAAAAATGTTCATAAAACTGAGTCTTTTTGCCACTGCCTGTCAAAAGCTGCTTAAAAAAAGTCCATTTTTTGGCGTAGTTTCCATTTTTTTTTTTTTTTGCGGGATTATTTGCGTGTTTTTGCAGCGTTTTTGTGCTTTTTTGCAGAGATGTACAGCATTATATTTGCCATGTATTTCTGCAAATAACACGCCAAAAAATGTGCAAAAAACGGCCTCCGCTTTCCATAGACTCCTGTAAGTAAATGTTCTGCCCTGCTCTGGAGTTTTTCAAAAGTCGACCAGTGAAAAAAAAAAAAATGAGCAGAAAAAAATGTTCTGTGGAGACAACAGGAGGTTTTTACTATAGAAGTCTATGGGAGTTCTTTTCAGTCGTTTTTTTCAGCGTTTTTATGAAATGAAAAACGATGGAAGAAAAGATGTTTTTCTGTGCTGTGTAGACAGAGCCGAACTTCTACATACAGTACACAGTAGACATGTTATCTGGTGCAGAGAGGTGACATCCTCCCGACAGCCTTCATTCTCCTTGCCAAAAGAAGGTAGGTACTTGTTATTATCTGGCTCATACTCACCAAGAGCTCTAATCAATGAGGACATTAAAATTTTGTCAACAATCATGGCCGATAGATTGTCACTTATCCTGATCTCTCCAGACCAAACAGGATTTATTTAAAGGAGGTTGATGGTGACAAATATTCATAAGGCTATTTTGGTCTTGGATAGAGGACATACCCTCCTAGGGATCCAGGGGGCATCCAGCATTGGTTACGCTGGATGTCAAAAAAGCTTTCAATAGTGTCAGATGGAACTGGTTATTTGGGGTGCTGGATAGGATGGGCTTTGAGGGAACTTTCAGGACTTTCCTCTCTGCACTGTAATCTAGATTTATACCCCTGATTTCTTGTCAGAACCTCTTTTGTTACAGAAAGGAACCCGCCAGGTATGTCCAATGACACCTCTGCTATTTAATCTCGCAACTGAACCACTGTGGATTTGTTTATGGCAGACCCACCTAAGCACCTACCATCTGTAGTCAATTTACTGACCCACTTCGAAGCTGGACCGGCCGCTGGAGTAGACGGTAACAACCATTGATGTGTGGATTCACTGGACCACCGCAAGTGGTGGTGTAAGCCATGTCAGGGAGCAGAGTGTAAGGGGAACCTGGATTTCACCAGAGCCTGCAACAAGAAAGGTTGGGCTGGCTGCAGTAAGAGACCCCCAAATCGCTACCCCTGACTTGACTTGCTTGCGGTGGCAACAACCTAGTGCTACAAACTCGTAAGGCAAGCTTGTGTTTGAGGACAAATAGGAAGGAGGACAAAGGCAGAGGTCAATGTACACAGTAAGACAAGAACAATAAACTATCACTTTCTCTAAGGCTCGGGGCACTGTAAATTCTGCAGGGTGCAAGGGAAGCAATGAGAAGATATAGGGACAGTGGCCAGCAATTAGCCAATTACCGGTGCTCTGGCCCTTTAAATTTCATAGAGCTGCCGCGCAGGGAAGCAGGAGCACGGAGAACAGGGGAGCAGGGGTAGCTGGCAGCGGCACACGAGTGTCCCAATGCCCAACATGTGTGCCGCAGTGCCGCTGGTAACAGGAGCCTACTCTGTTTTTCAGATCAATACCTCTAAATGTGAATTTCTT
This sequence comes from Phyllomedusa bahiana, assembly GCA_025379985.1. Classification (NCBI taxonomy): domain Eukaryota; kingdom Metazoa; phylum Chordata; class Amphibia; order Anura; family Hylidae; genus Phyllomedusa; species Phyllomedusa bahiana. The sequence continues at coordinate 39,248 of JAODAL010027273.1, forward strand.
CCAGTTAAACCTCTGCCACCTTTGGTACTTGGCAAACTGTCTTCTTTAGGCTTCACAGTTGCTACATCTTCTATAACATATTTGGGGAATAAGCTTGGAATTCACCAAGTTCTCTATATAAACCTAACTTTCAGCCAATATTCTCGAGGCTCTTTAGAGATGGCACAATCTACCATTAACGGTGTCTGTTGATGCCAATGGATTAAGATGATGTGTATGTCTAAATTGCTTTATCCATTATAATCTATTTCACCTCTTATAAAATATACTGATATCAGGGATTTGAATCAGAAATATAATTACTGTTTAAGAAGGGGCAAAAAACCTAGAATTGGGTCTAGTAAATATATAGCATTTTGGGATGACTTTAGGATGAATTTGTCTAATATAATAGGATGCAATTTGGCCTGTATTAAGAGGCATATAAACCAAAAGAAAAAAGTTTTTTGTATGCAACCAGCTCATCTATATGAGTAACACAATGAAAGAAACACAATGAAAGGGTATGCACGTAGCCTCCAAAATCCTGTACCGGAGCTTTGCCTAATAGAAAAAAATGCTAATTTCAAATGGGGAAAACCCCAAAGAAGAAAATAGTGGGAGAAGGAAGCCCTGCTCCCCAAAAATATATAAAGAAGTATATAAAACTTAGCCTTTACTATGTAAATAGTAAAAACAAAAAAACTCAGTAGAGGAGCTTTCTATGTTTTTAATATCTATATAGTAAAGGCTAAGTTTTATATACTTCTTTATATATTTTTTGGGAGCAGTGCTTCTCCCTAAGTTCCAAACACTTTTTGGGATGTCTCCAAAGCAATCCTTCTTCTTTTCAAGTGGTCGCAATTGAAAGGGTTAATAAAACCATAAGAGGAGGTGATTGGGAAAGAAACCTTTTCTTCCATGAAGCCTTTGGGTCCATCTACACAAAAATTATTTACAGGCGGATTTTTACTTGTATTCGGGTTTTAAAAACTGTAAAAATGTGACTGTAAAACCTTCCGCATAGACCTCAGCTGAAAGTTTGAGTTGTAGTCTTGCGGTCGGATTTCAAAAAATGCATTTTTGCAAAAAACTTGGAACATGTTAATTCTTCCATATTTAACAAAACACGTCTCAAACGTCTATGTCGGATCCATGTCCAAAACCCTATAGAGATCAATGGGACTTGTTTTCTGTTAATCAGGTGGAAAAAAAATATGAAACCAAATCAAAATACAACATGTTTTTAGGATTCAGAATCTGATGAGTATTTTGATAGGTGTCATGTGGAGCCAGCCTTTTGAATTTTGAAACTGCAAACTCATGTCCCTCTGGACTTCAACTATAGAACAGACATTTTGGGCCACATGTATGAAAACTGTCTAGGTCTAAAATTCACTTTGTTGCCCATAGCAACCAATCAGAGCGACCCTCTCATTTCATATAGTGCTCTGGAAAAAATGAGAGGGGCGCTCTGATTGGTTGCATGGGCAACAAAGTGAATTTTTTGACCTAGACAGTTTTTCATAACATGTTTGGGCCCTTTGTATTTACAGCTCTGGAAAAATTAAAAAGACCAAATGCAAAATTTTCAGTTTCTCTGATTTTTTTCTTTCAATGTTATGTATTTTTGAGAAAAATGTACATTGTTATTTTATTATACAAACTACTGACAACATGTCTCTGAAATTCAAAGCAAGAAAATTTTGTATTTATTTGCAGTAAATGAGAAATCTTCAAAATAATAAAAAAGAAGCAGCCGTGCTGTCAGCCTTCAAATAATGGAAAGAAAACAAGTTCTTTATTTCTTTGAAACAATAAGACTAATGTTTTAAGTCGGGAAAGAGTTCAGAAATCAATATTTGATGGAATAACCATGATTTTTTCATTCAAATTCCTTTTGGCCTATTCCTATCGCTTGTTTTGCCATTTAGCTTGTCCTATTGCAAGAGGATTGTGAAGACCACAGCAGTGTTTTTTATACTTTCCTTCATTAAAAAAGATTTGGTTCAGGTGATCACCTAATCAGAAGCACATTAAGGCCTTGTTCACACGGCTTATTTCAGAACATATTTATGGTCGGATTTCCGATCGTAAATTCGTTCGTAAATCATTCTGAAATAAGTTGCAGGCAATTTAATATTGCTTTTAATGGGAAATACGTGTCGTCGTTCAGACGACAAGTATTTCCATGCCCTATTGCCCCCACGGATTTGCGGGCCCCAATACGGCCGGAAAAAACAATGTGCATGTCAATTATTGGGCTGGATTTCGCGACGGATACAACCCATATATTTAATGGGGATTGAAAAATCCGTCGCGAAATACGTGCCACACTTAGTGACACTTATTTGCAACTGATTTTCAACTGATTTCGGAACTTATTTACGATCGGAAATCCGACGTAAATACGATCTGAAATAAGCCGTGTGAACATAGCCTTAGTAGAATGAGGTGCACTTTGGTTGGAATTCAACTGACACTGGAATGGAATGGCTGCCAGACATGTAGAGATGCTGATTTTTAGAAAACTGTGCAGTGGTCTCTTAATTTTTTCCAGAGCTGTATATTAAATAAATTCTCATTATGTTATTTAGATAAATTTGCTTCTTTGCGTCATTATTGTTATAATTATAGTGACAGCAATTCATTATCACTTGCCCATTTTCTTCTGTTTCTGCACCACTGTGTTATTTTTCTTTTCCTAGATACACCACTCTGGTACGTCTATCTTTTGGTCAATAATTTCAAGGTATGTCTACATTTTCAGTTCATATGTTTTCATCTATTTTTTTTCGTAGCTCTGCCTTAATTGGTTTGTTCTGGTTACTCCCATTTGGATGTTTTTTTTCTCAGAGTGCTCTATAAATAGCCATGTGTTATTTGTATATTTGCCAACTATGAGAAGGGACAATATGTCTGAAACTCGTTAGTTGTTTTGAGCTGCACAGATTTTCTTTTTGTTTAGTTTTCCTCTACTGAGTTTTTATCATTTTAATATTTATATAGTAAAGGCTAAGTTGTATATATTTGTTTATATATTTTAGGGGAGCTGAGGTTCCTCTTCCCACTATCCTCTTCTTTTAGAAGAGAATAGTTAGTAGGTATTATGTTGACTGGATTCACAGGTGCAGCCATTATGATTCCTTTGTATTGGAATCCAAAACAGTGAGCTTTGGGACTTGGTGATACCCCCTTTAGCCTTTAGTCAAAGTTCTCTCCTTTAAAATCAGATGTTGGCCTTTAGGAATTTTATAATTGCGTGGAAGGTGATTATCTTTTCAGATCTCCAAACAATTCCCACTGTGGAATAACCCTGCATTCCTGGAAGACGGGAAAAGTATCTTGTTTGAGTACTGGAAAAAGAAGGGATTTTTTTTCTGGCCACATGTTTAATATATGAGATGAAGAGAAGGTGGTTGACTATGTCGGAACTTATGGCACAGTACCATCTTCTCGATGCCCAATTCCTCCAATTCTCACAGGTTTAAGGCTCCATCCTGGGCTCACTTAAAAACCTCTTAAATGAAGTTCACTAAAATAAATTTGATGATATTATTGATCTGCCTTCCGGAATCTTTTCTATATGGTTATGTCTGGTTCTGATTGGGGGGCATCCAGACACCTTTTTCAAAAAATAGGCTAAATGATTTGGAAATAAGCCATAAAATCAGAAAATGGTGGCGAGTACTTTGTAAACATGTGATAAATAAATCGTGGATGGACGCCACCAATGCAGTCTTAGCTTTTAACCTGTCTCCATCGATCTCTGCTCAATACCTGCTAATAGCATTCCCAAAATGTGCTGAACCTAGTAGAGATCCTTTTCCTGGTCTGTGACAGTGCAGATGAAAACAGACTTTTTGGGACTCTGTTACTGATATCCTCTGCTCTTTGTAGTCAAGGAAGATTCAATTAGAACATACGTGAGGGATTTTTCACTTTTGGGATGAGGATGACTTAATTTGTGCATTAAGGTTTCACCCTCTTTGGTGCATACCATTTTGATTTTAGCAAAGTGTGTCTAACTTGCTAATTGGTTAATAGATCTTATACTTACAGCGAAGTCTATTATAAAACAACTTGAAGTTATACTTCATCTAGAACGGTGGAACAAGATGGCAAATGTAGGAAAATGCACCAATTTCAAAAAATAAATAAATAGAAACCCATTATTAGAAATCACTTCATGAGATCGGAAATTGATTATCTGATGCCCCTCTTTTCTATGTCTTCCTGATATGTCCTAGGCCACATAAGTGGAACTTTGGCAAATAACAAACGTATAGGTGACCTGTGGCTCAGTCCTGGGTTTCAAAAGGTCGAAGGTCGAATATTCCTGGTTCTCATAACTAGAATGTTGGAGCTCCAATCAGTATAACTTTGAATTTATGACCATAATTGATTGTATACTGCACTGTTTCTCTGGTAGGACCTGAGTGACAGAAATTGCTATCTGTAATGTTACATGGTTGCTTGAAATGCAATAAAAAAAAGTAAATTTTAATGTATATATATATATATATATATTATATATATATTATTATATATATATAGTGGCAAGGTGACCTTGTTGCAGGTTTCTGCCAATAGGTGGAGTTCAGCAGGATACCTGCTACAGACGTACCACCGAAAGCCTGGGTTCGGTGGGGGGAAGGAAACTTTTTGGTGTCAGTAACAATAGGTTACTGACACAGGTAGCTAGAATGGCTGCCATGCACTTATGTATGGGTTTCCTTTCCTTGGGCGTTCATAGCGTTGAGTGGGAGGCCGTCCCCACGTTCCAGTGCCAGGTCTTACTAGGCTTATGAGAGCCCGTGTACACGGCACAGGACAAATACCGGTTGGTTTATCCGACAGGTATTTGTCCATTTTTTGTGCCGTGCACACGGCCGTGGGAGGACGGCTTTTCTCCGCGATTAGCCTTTCCCCTTCACATTCACTTGTTCATATTCCGTCCAAAAACCGGACGGAAGAATGAACATGTACAATGTTTTTCGGGCCGCTGGCAGTCTGAGAAACCGCCGGGCGGGAAACCCGTGCTTTTTCAGTACACTGTGTGCCTCAATAAAGCTGGCCGAGGCCAGTTTGAAACATTCCTTCATGTTGGAAGATTCTGTGCCAATATCGTTCTACCAAGGGCGTCGATCCAGAAGCCAATCGTAAATCCCCAGGACGGGCCAAGATGGCGTCTCAGAGCTAAGCGGCAGCTTACAATGTGTATATTATTATATATATTATATATATATATATATATTATATATATATATATATATATATAATATATATATATAATTTCGATACATTATGCTAGTCAAACTAGAGCAGTGTCCTGTACTTCTGTGTAAATACATAATAGAATTATACTAAAGACATAATAGTGACTTATATATATGAAAAAATAAATAATACTAAATGAAGAATGCAGGAGAAATACAGACCAAAACAACTGATAAGAAGGCCACGTTGTTTTATCCGGGGATAAAGCTTTAGGAGGTGCAGAGGTTACAGTTGCTACCGGGCCCTGCAGCCTGATGCAGCCTGAGGGGGCCCAAAAGCTCTCCTGCCACATAGGAAGACACTAGTATTGTAAATAATACATGGCAGCTGGGGAGCCCAATTTCACTTTCTGCATTGGGGCCCAGAGCTTCAAGTTACGCCTCAGTTGACAAGCATAACGTATCTTTACTGTATGTACAGTAGGAGTTAAATTCCAATGACTGATTCGCACCTTAGGCTTGGTTCACATTTGCGCTGGAGGTTCCATTTGAAACTTCCATCGCAGAGGTGAAAACAGACACTGAGGGACTGGTTTTGCGATGGTGCCCTGAGGGACCCTATTAATTACAGTGAGTCCATCAAGTTTTCACTGTCCTGTCCTTTGTCTAAAAAGAGAAAATAACGCAGCTTGCTGTGCTATTTTTTCTGCCATTACCGACCAAACATGTGAAAAAGGTTCTGAACGGAACCTCCAATACATAGCTGAAATAAAGCCTTAGCACTGCTGTTTATGCCAGGTGTTAACTATGGTTTTTAAGATATTTACTTACTAAATATTGTTGTAATATTTGATATGGACCATTTTTGAAAGTTTTAACCCATTACCGTCACAGCCAGTTTTGACCTGACAGAGCCCTGTTTTTTAGATCTGACATGTATCACTTTATGTGGGAATAACTTTTTTTTATACTTTTACCTATCCATTTGCAGGCTAAATAACATGACAGATTTGCAATTTGCACCCTAGGTGGACTCAATGTTACAGTAAAAAAAAAAAAAAAGAGTTTTGAAGTACAAAAAAAAAGTATTAAAAGTTCAAATAACTTCCTTTTCCCCATTTTACTAATAAAAACAATAAAATAATAAAAAAGTTACACATATTTGATATCGCCGCGTCTGAAAAAGTCAGATCTATAAAAATATAACATAATTTATCCTGTACGCTAAACACCGTAGAAGAAAAAAAAAATGGCAATTCCAAATATGTACATTATTTTTTAAAATTTTTGGCCGATTGGCGTTTGTAAAGGGGAAAGAGTGGTGTATGTGTTTTTATTTTTTTGTGTTTTACTTATTGTTTATTTTTTTAAATCTAATTTTTTTTTTACTTTTCAGCATCAGGGACTTGAATGAATGATCTTTAGATCACTTTTATAATGCATAGCAGTACATAGCAGTTAGTGCTATGCACTATAATGGCCTTCTGGGCACGGCTGGGTGTAGCGATGTCACAGGCAGCTCGGAAGTGTTTGTTAGGCTTCCAGGTTGCTCTGGAGAGCATGAGCACGTTTGATTGCATCACTGCAGAGCTAGTGCAGGCAGAGGGAGCTCCCTTACTCTATCTTCCCCTTATTTGCCATGAACACGATTGACGGCAACATATAAGCATACATGCCAACTCTCCCGCTTTTGACGGGGGGGGTCTCACTAATGGGGGTCCCCCCCCCCCCGCCCTCCCGGCAGAGTTGGCTTTCCTCCCGCAGCCAGCAGGCAGCGGGGGGACCGCGGCACAAGAGTATCGCTGGTGCGCTACCCTGCGCCGCCGGGCCGCTTCTACAGGCGGGTGAAGCGGCCGGTGAGTTTCACTGACTTGTGCAGCCGCAGCCGCACAGTCAGTCAGCAGTACAGGGAGAAGGCAGGAGGGATTGTTCCCCTCCTCCCTTCTCCCCCTGTATGTACAGCGCCGGTGTGCACTGTACATACACCTCAGTGTCGCAGGGGGTGTGACACGCGGCTGCACTCACTCCCCCTGTGACGCTGAGACTACTCAGTCGGCCGGGAGATGTCCGGAGCTGCAGGAGCCTGGTGAGGTAAGTGGCTTTTATTATTTTATTTTTATTAGTTATAGGGGGGCTCTACCTGGCTACAATGGGGGGTCTAGCTGGCAACAGAGGGGGCACTACCTGGCTACAATGGGGGGTCTACCTGGCAACAGAGGGGGCACTACCTGGCTACAATGGGCGGGTCTACCTGGCAACAGAGGGGGCACTACCTGGCTACAAAGGGGGGGTCTACCTGGCAACAGAGGGGGCACTACCTGGCTACAATGGGGGGGCACTACCTGGCTACAATGAGGGGGCACTACCTGGCTACAATGGGGGGGGGGCACTACCTGGCTACAATGGGGGGCACTACCTGGCTACAATGGGGGCACTACCTGGCTACATGGGGCGTCACTACCTGGCTACAATGGGGGGGCACTACCTGGCTACAATGGGGGGGCACTACCTGGCTACAATGGGGGGGGCACTACCTGGCTACAATGGGTGCACTACCTGGCTAACAAAGGGGGCATCTACCTGGCTAACAATGGGGGCATCTACCTGGCAACAAAGGGGGCATCTACCTGGCAACAAAGGGGGCATCTACCTGGCAACAATGGGGGCATCTACCTGGCTTACAAAGGGGGCATCTACCTGGCTAACAAAGGAGGGCATCTACCTGGCTACAAATTTGGCTCTACCTGGCTACAGAGGGGGCTCTACCTGGCTACAATGGGGCATCTACCTGGCTACAAGGGGGCATCTACTTGGCTACAAGGGGGCATCTACTTGGCTACAAGGTGGCATCTACCTGCCTGTAAGGGGCCCTACCTGGTTATGGGGGGCTACTACCTGGCTATAAGGGTATCTACCTGGCTTTCTTCCAAAGCCGTTATGCAGTTAGGTGGAGTGGGTGTGGCCTTTTGAAGGGGCGTGACACACCGACAAGATGGGCGTGTCCATGCAAATTTTGTCGCTCTACAATCTCCTGCTTTTTCAATTTCAAAAGTTGGCAACTATGCATATAAGAGGTTAATCGTATGTGACCAGAGGGAGCTCCGGTCGTGGGCGGCAAAGCTAGGACCAGTTGTAATATATAGCCAGAGGTGTAACTTGAAGCTTCTGGGCCCTAGTGCAAATAGTGAAATGGGTCCCTCAGCTGCCATGTGCCATTTACAATACTTTGGCAGAAGAGCTTTTGGGCCCCCCTCAGGCTGCAGGGCCCGGTAGCGACTGCTACCTCTGCACCCTCTACAGTTACGCCCCTGTATATAGCTGATTCCATGCTTCGCCTGCATGATGTCCAGGACGCACCCATACATCCATTTGCTGGAACATCTTCCTGGCCAGGATGTATAGGTAAGTTCCAGAATTTAGTGATGTGTCCTGGTCCTTTAACCCCTTAAGCACCCTGGACGTACTCATATGTCCCAGGGTCCCTAAGGGGCTTTGCAGGGGGATCGCTCCGCGACCCCCCCGCACAGCTGGCGGGTGTTAGCGGCTAATCGTCGCCCGCCCATGCTTTTTATCCCTTCAGATGGCATCTGAATGAAGATCGGTGACGGCCAAGGATAGCTGCAGCGATCCGGCGCCCGGACATGGCAGCGGGGAGCCTTGTGAACGCTCCCATCACTGCCATGTCCTGGTTTGCTCCACTTCTGGCCGCAGACAGGAAGTGGGGAAACCGCCATCTTGGTACAGTCTAATGCATTGTCTATGCAATGCGTTAGACTGTATTAACGATCGTGCCACCTAGTGGTCAAGCACCCTAGGTGGACTCAATGTTACAGTAAAAAAATAAATAAATAAATAAAGTTTTAAAGTACAAAAAAAGTATTAAAAGTTCAAATAACCCCCTTTTCCCCTTTTTACAAATAAAAACAATAAAATAATAAAAAAGTTACACATATTTGGTATCGCAGCGTCCGAAAAAGTCCGATCTATAAAAATATAACATCATTTATCTGGTACGCTGAACAGCATAGAAGAAAAAAAATCCAAACGCCTAAATTGCGTTTTTTGGTCATTTTACGTCACTTAAAAAATGGAATAAAAGTGATCAAAAAAGTTGCATGCATTCCAAACTGCTGGCGATAGAAAGTACACTTCAGCCCGCAAAAAATGCCGCCTCGCTGACGTCCATAGGTTTTAGTACAAAAAAGTTATTGGTCGCACAAAATGGCGCCGCGGCGCAAATTTCAAAAGTAGAAAAAGTTTGGAATTTTTTTACGGTACCAAAACATAACGAAAACCCTTCATATTTAGTATTGCCAGATGCGAATCAACCTGTAGAATACAGATAACACATTATATTTACCGAAGATTGAATGCTGTAAAAGCAAAACACATTTTTTTTTTCACAATTTGTCCCACTTGGAATTTGTTTGCGGTTTTCCAGTATATTCTATAGTATAGTGAATAACACCATTAGAAAGTACATCTTGTCCTGCAAAATAAAAGCCCTCATGTGTCTATGTAGGAGGAAAAATAAAAAAGTTATGGCTCTGGGAAGGCGAGGAGGGAAAAACGAACGTGTCAACGAAAAAAAAATGCCAGGTCCTTAAGGGGTTAAAATAGCGAGGGCCACCGCACACAGATCAGAGTAGCCAGAGATTAAATGTAAACAGCCGCACGTAGACACAAACCAGCTGGCTATGACATTCTGCTGTGTGCATTCTGCCGACCACGTCAGCAGCGAAATCTGTGTGAAATCCACACCCTATTATATCAATTGGAAATCTGTGGCAGAGTTCATATAGTGAACTCTGGTGTAATTTCACTGTGGATTTCCAATCTGCGATGTAGATAAAAAAGAAAAGAGACATCATTTATTTGAGGCAGAATTTGCACATATTCCTCATCAGGTCGCCGAGATGCAGATGAGCTCCCATCAATGCTGAAAGGTGCAGATTTTATAGGCAGATTCCACACAGATTCCACATAGTGAGGAAAAATCCAAAGTGTTAATATACATTGCGATTTTTATTGCACTTGAGATGTAGTTATGTAAAAATCACTAAAAAATGTGCAGAATGTGAAATTAGCCTTTGATTGTCTTGTTTCCATTAAAGACAGTTTGGAACAAGTTGCCTTCCAGCAAAACAACAGCAGCTGTGGTCCCAACAATTTCCACAACTGTGCTTTACATGCTCTAGCACTGGATGCGTTCTTCGGACCCATCATTTTGATTTCCCGTTTGATATTTTATATTGCTACAGGTAAAAAACATAAGAAGTAATTTAACTAAACCAAGAGAAATCTAGTGCCGGCGCTCTGGTGTGTGGGCTGCCTGTCTAAGCAAGGTGGATAAATAAGTCATTCCCATTCATAGTACATTTATCTGAAGTAATTACTGCAGCAGATAAACAGCCGGCACAAAAAGCAATTCTCAGCCGGGAAACATTCCACACATCTGTGTCAAAATATTTCTCACTTTTACGTGAAGCCAGCACCCACACACTAATTAGCAGACCCCAAACCTAACCTGAGTCTATTACTGTTTATGACCATATGGTGCCACCGTCACGAGCTACACTTCTTCTATAAGCGTTTAAGGGGACTGTCTGGTTGGGAGGGTATTTTTAAATACACTATTAGGTCATTATTAGAGTGCATTCCATTATTCATAAACTTAATCAGAGCGAGGTGCAGAGAATGTCTACACATTACTCAAATATTCCTTTGCTTTCAACAGGCAAAACATATGCCATGCTCTGGTGCAGTTCCAGTTGATCACAAGTTGTCGAAGCACTAGGACACCTATTAATAAGCCTTAGCTAGGTCTATATTATCTATCTATCTATCTATCTATCTATCTATCTATCTATCCCATCTCTATCTATCTATCTATCTATCCCATATCTATCTATCTATCCAATATCTATATATCTCATATCTATCTATCTATCTATCTATCTATCTAAGTCTGTCCGTCCGTTCGTCTGTCTGTCTCTCTGTCTGTCTTTATTCCTATGTGAGAGGCAGGTGATATTTCGGCTCACCAATTGAGCCTTTTTTAATTGGTGAGCTGAAATGTTGCCTTCCTGACACATTGGAATAAAGATTTCTTGGAATGCTGTATCTTATTTTTGGATCTATTTATGTCTATCCCTCTATCCATCCATCTATTCATTCAATTATTCATTCATCTAATCATCCATTTGTTTATCTATCTAGCTACCCTATTATTTTGTAATGCCTTGGCCTTACATTTTTTGATGTCTGAGCGTCACAAAACTTATGGTGTGAGGTAGATCCACAATAAGATATATGGTGTATCGCAGGGCCAAAGAGTGGAGTGTAAGGACCCCATGGTTTTCACCCTTAGCCACCACAAGGAGGCTTTTAGTCTGCTAAAAACTCCCAGGTTGCTATCCCTGATGCAGTCCCTTACGATACCAAGGTCTTATGATCTTAGAATACATTAAAAATTACAGAGGGAGTTAAGCTCTGTGCACTTTGGGTGACATGTATGAACGTTGGCGCTGTCAGGGCAGTTCTAAATCTCTTTAAGGTAGTATAGACTGTGCCAGAATGTATGAACCTGTTCTTCTGCAGGTCATACATACAGGGCAGTGTAGAGCCAATACCACAAGTCTGGCTCAGGCACCACCTTTACCCTGGTCTGGCTGTTCTTCTGCAGGTCATACATACAGGGCAGTGTAGAGCCAATACCACAAGTCTGGCTCAGGCACCACCTTTACCCTGGTCTGGCTGTTCTTCTGCAGGTCATACATACAGGGCAGTGTAGAGCCAATACCACAAGTCTGGCTCAGGCACCACCTTTACCCTGGTCTGGCTGTTTTTCTGCAGGTCATACATACAGGTCAGTGTAGAACCAATACCACAAGTCTGGCTCAGGCACCACCTTTACCCTGGTATGGCTGTTCTTCTGCAGGTCATACATACAGGGCAGTGTAGAGCCAATACCACAAGTCTGTCTCAGGCACCACCTTTACCCTGGTCTGGGTGTTCTTCTGCAGGTCATACATACAAGGCAGTGTAGAGCTAATACCGCAAGTCTGGCTCAGGCACCACCTTTACCCTGGTCTGGCTGTTCTTCTGCAGCTCATACATACAGGGCAGTGTAGAGCCAATACCACAAGTCTGGCTCAGGCACCACCTTTACCCTGGTCTGGCTGTTTTTCTGCAGGTCATACATGCAGGTCAGTGCAGAGCCAATACCACAAGTCTGGCTCAGGCACCACCTTTATCCTGGTCTGGCTGTTCTTCTGCAGGTCATACATCCAGGGCAGTGCAGAGCCAATAGCACTAGTCTGGATCTGGCAACCCCTTTTACCTGGTCTGGCTGTTCTTCTGCAGGTCATACATACAGGGCAGTGTAGAGCCAATACCACAAGTCTGACTCAGGCACCACCTTTACCCTGGTCTGGTTGTTCTTCTGCAGGTCATACATACAGGTGCAGTGTAGAGCCAATACAACAAGTCTGGCTCAGGCACCACCTTTACCCTGGTCGGGCTGTTCTTCTGCAGGTCATACATACAAGGCAGTGTAGAGCTAATACCGCAAGTCTGGCTCAGGCACCACCTTTACCCTGGTCTGGCTGTTCTTCTGCGGCTCATACATACAGGGCAGTGTAGAGCCAATACCACAAGTCTGGCTCAGGCACCACCATATACCCTGGTCTGGCTGTTCTTCTGCAGGTCATACATACAGGGCAGTGTAGAGCCAATACCACAAGTCTGGCTCAGGCACCACCTTTACCCTGGTCTGGCTGTTCTTCTGCAGGTCTTACATACAGGTGCAGTGTAGAGCCAATACCACAAGTCTGGCTCAGGCGCCACCTTTACCCTGGTCTGGCTGTTCTTCTGCAGGTCTTACATACAGGGCAGTGTAGAGCCAATACCACAAATCTGGCTCAGGCACCACCTTTACCCTGGTCTGGCTGTTCTTCTGCTTGTCATACATACAGGGCAGTGTAGAGCCAATACCGCAAGTCTGGCTCAGGCACCACCTTTACTCTGGTCTGGCTGTTCTTCTGCAGGTCATACATATAGGGCAGTGTAGAGCCAATACGACAAGTCTGGCTCAGGCACCACCTTTACCCTGGTCTGGCCGTTCTTCTGCAGGTCATACATACAGGGCAGTGTAGAGCCAATACCACAAGTCTGGCTCAGGCACCACCTTTACCTGGTCTGGCTGTTCTTCTGCAGGTCATACATACAGAAACAGTGTAGTGTCAATATGACAATTCTGGCTCAGGCACCACCTTTACCCTGGTCTGGCTGTTCTTCTGCAGGTCATACATACAGAGCAGTGTAGAGCCAATACCACAAGTCTGGCTCAGGCACCACCTTTACCCTGGTCTGGCTGTTCTTCTGCAGATCATACATACAGGGCAGTGTAGAGCCAATACCACAAGTCTGGCTGAGGCAACACCTTTACCCTGGTCTGGCTATTCTTCTGCAGGTCATACATACAGGGCAGTGTAGAGCCAATACCACAAGTCTGGCTCAGGCACCACCTTTACCCTGGTCTGGCTATTCTTCTGCAGGTCATACATACAAGCGCAGTGTAGAGCCAATACAACAAGTCTGGCTCAGGCACCACCTTTACGCTGGTCTGGTTGTTCTAACTGTTCTGCATCTAGATTTGGCGTCAAAGAATCATAAATGTGTCTACTACTTCAATGAATGTGATGTGATGCCCCCAGAACGCCGCAAATCTTTGGCGCATTACAAAGTGTCGCACAGGCACTTTTTGCACCAAAGTTTGTAGTGCGACTGTTCATACGCCTATAGAATAGGGCTACGACAGCTTTATGACACCAGAAAACTGGCACACTACATTCTTACATGTTGCCCTTTGTGTCTAAACCATGTCTTTCAACCCCTTCCTAACAGCCGGTCATAATAATATGGCTCTAAATTTTTTCCCTCCTCGCCTTCCAAAAGCCATAACTTTTTTTATTTTTCCATCAAAATAGAAGGCTCTTATTTTGTAGGATAAGATCTACTTTTTAATACTACCATCAAATATTCTGGAAAAGCGCAAAAAAAATTCTATGTGGGGCAAAATAAGAAAACAAAAACGTATCTGCGCCATTTGCAGGTGTTGTGTTTTTTATGGCACTCACTCTACAGTATAAATGATGAATCATCTGTATTATGGAGGTTGATACCATGCTGGCAATACCAAATATGTAGGGTTTTGTCATGTTTTGTTACCGTAAAAAAATTTCAAACATTTCCTTGTTTTAAAACTTGTGCCGCAGCGCCATTTTCTGAGACCAATACATTGTTTGGATTTCCACATATGGACCTGAGTGAGGTGCAGTTTTGAAGGCTGAAGTGTACTTTTTATCGGTACCATTTTAGGATAGATGTGACTTTTTTGATCACAACTATTTGATCCCTTTTTAAAAAATTTTTAGAGGATGGGAAATTACAAAAAAAGAAATGCAATTTTGGCGTTTGACATTTTTTTCCTCTACTGTGTTCAGTGTACGGGATAAGTGATGTTATATTTTACTATATCTGACTTTTACGCAGAGACGATACCAATTATGTACAACTTTTTTATTTATTTTTTTACTTGTAAAATGACAAAGGGGGGGTGACTTCTAATAATTTTTATTTTTATAGTTTATTTATTTATTTATTTTACTTTTACATTAAGTCCCCCTATAGTACTTGACCACTAGGGGACTCAATTGTTAATACACCCTTCTGTATTGTATGAACAATGCAGAAGGGTGAACAAAGCTAAAGATAAAATGCAAGACATGGCAGCAAAATCTTTCACAAGGCTACAGCTTTATGTCATTCGGCTCCCTGCAATCTTGCTACAGGGTTGCTGATCAGAGTGAGAAACGGTACCCGACACCATTTCTCATTCATCTAGCTGCTGTCACCCCAGCGTCTAAGAGGTTAAACAGCAGGGAACGGAGATTATAAGCAGACACTACTGATTACTGAGTAATCCTGCTACATTGAACTTTACAGGCACCAGGACTTTTGGATGTGTCATTTGCCAGTAAGGGGTTAATCCGTACCTCAGGAAGTACTCAAATGATCTTCTCACTGCTAGATCTCAGGGCAGCTGCTCATTGTTGCTTCTTCTGGATCTCTTTGCAGCGTTTGACACTGTTCATCACCACCTTCTCCTCCGCATGCTCAGCACCATGGGCCTCCCGGACACCGCTCTCTCTTGGTTCTCTTCCTACCTCTCTTACCGCTCCTTCAGTGTCTCATTTGCAGTTTCTCCCTCCTCTCCTCTTCCTCTTGCTGTCGGGGTTCCTCAGGGATCAGTTCTTGTTCCTCTCCTCTTTTCACTCTACACAGCACCCGTTGGACAAACCATCAGCAGATTTGGCTTCCAGTACCATCTCTATGCTGATGACACCCAATTATACACCTCCTCCCGAGACATCACTCCTGCCCTGCTACAAAACACCAGTGACTGTCTGTCCGCTGTCTTTGATATCATGTCCTCTCTCCATCTGAAACTAAACCTCACTAAGACTGAACTTCTTGTCTTTCCGCCATCTACTAACCAACCCCCCCTGCTATTTCTCTCTGTGTGTGGCACCACCATAACTCCTAGGCAGCAGGCCCAGTGTCTTGGGGTTATACTAGATTCTGATCTGTCTTTCACCCCATATATCCAATCCCTTGCCCGCTCCTGTCACCTGTGTAGTGTGCTGCTGCAAAATGTTACAATATTGTATATATCTGGCTGGGTGCAGGGAGGAGTCAGATTCATCGATGGACTTCATGGAAAAAAAG
>JAODAL010027274.1:0-55236 GCA_025379985.1 Phyllomedusa bahiana
AAAACACAACAAAGGACTCTGGGGCTTGTAGTTTTATAGGAACATGCTGCTTCATGGCTGTAGAGATGGAGGCTAATACAAATGAGAAAAAAAATTTAGATAAAAAACATCGGGAGATTAATGAAGACTCTTGCAAGTTGTTTTTGGGGGTTGCTGACCTTGTATGCCCTTTTTTCAAATGTTCTAGTACCTCTATCACATAAAGCATCTACCATGCATTTGTTTCTATCACATAAAGCATATTTATTTGAAAGAGAGCAAAGGAAGTTCAAGAACTTTTTTATTTTGGTAACTCATATAGCTTAACATGGATATGTCAAATACTTTTTTAAATTTCCCAGAGGTTTCCCTAATGTAGACTAAATCAGGGGTGAATAGGACCTGAAAATAGCAATACATAATAAATACCAAAAAAGTTGTGTTATTGTCAGAATTGTGCTGACCCTCAAAATTATATTACCATATCAATTAAATTAGACTGTGAACTCTGTAAAAAATGAAACCCCATCACTAAAAAAATACAATTAAGTTTTGTTATTTATTTCACCACTGAGAATTTTTGGGGGGTTTTCTATTACATTCTATGGTACAGCGAATTATACCATTAAATCGAAAAGCTAAATACAACTTATCCAGCAAAACACAAGCCCCAAATGGCTGTGTAAATGAAAAATAAAAAGTTACTTAACAATTCAATGGTGTATGGGGTATAACGTACAGTAAAACCTATAAAGGTATAGAAAATTAAAAGGGTGGAAAGGGGATTAGAGAAAAAATGTGGTAATTAGAAAGTGAAAGGGTAAAAAGGGAAAACACAGGGAAATATGGGTAGATCAGTAAGGGTATGGTGATTAGAGATGAAAAAAATTGAAGCATCAATGAATTAAACATGAAGTCTACAAATAGGATAAATGCAAATGGTAGATAGGCATCTTTTTGGTATCACCATTATAAACAAACATATGGAAGGTAACACCATTTAAACATTTTACTTGTTCCATGACGTGTCACATTCCACCATACTTTATATTTTTAACCTACAAAAGGGAACCATCTTGAAAGGGGTTTTAACCTGAGGTAATTGTCATTGGTGGAATTTTAATTTGTATTTTATATGTAAATAGACTAAGCTCAGAGATGTGAAAAGATAGCATTAAAAATTAAGTTAGCTAGTAAAAATCCTGCAGATTGGACATGCGGCCCTTCCGGGTGCCAGCCTCGTTGAAGAAACCTTTTAGCTCTTTCTATTCTAATAAGCCGAAAAAGAGTTGCTTGAAACCAGACTTGTGTTCAGGTTTCATATGTCATTGCTTTATCATAAAAAAGATCTGTCTGGTAGGCTGGCACAGCTTGCAGGCAACTCTGCTAAACATTGAACTCTGCTGAAACTCTGAAACCCAAGTATTTGTTCGTGCAAGAAAGTTTTGGGCATTACGTGGGGAATGCAATAAGTCCAAAGTCTTTACATGCCAATCTTAACGCAAAGAGCATGGACCTTTAGCGCATCTTACAGCAGTCTGGTCCAAAAACTGAAGTCATCCCGTGTAGAGCTAGTATGATTTTGTTTAAATTTTACAGAAATTGGGAAAGCCTCAACTTTTTTTTTTTAAAAAAGTGGTTTGGCATTAAAACAGCTAAAAAGTCCAATTTTTGCACGTCAGAAAACTTGCATCATTCATTCATAAATTGTCCTCTTTGGCTTTTGTCACTATGGACAGTTTTATTGAGCACCATAGCTATAGGAACTATTACGAATTCCATAGAACAATGGGACTATTGTTTGTAACATGGGTTTTTGGGAAACTCTCCCTCCTCGGTATTCCCCTTTAAACAAAACCCTACACCAAATAAAAAAAAAAGAAAACACAAACCCCTTAAACGAGATATAATATGTAAAGAAAGTGGATATAAATACAATATTAAGGGTAGTAGATTAATATAATGAATAATTAATTAATGGGGAACAGTGGATAGGTCATATCTATTTACAAACAAGGGCCACATGTATAAACTGTTTTTTGGTCAAAACTCACTTTTTTTGCCCATAGTAATCAGGGCAAAAAATGATTTTAGACCTAAACAGGCTAATACATGTGGCCCAATGTGTCAAACAGTAAAACGGTACAATATTATAAAAGTGATACAACTGAACAAAAATACCATAACAAATTCGAAGGGTTTCCCAGTTAACTTTTTTTTAAAGCATACTGCTGGTCCATTGTGCCATGCTCACTCTTCAGTGCTCTTCTGTTTTTTTCTAGTCTGGATCCAAATGGAAGCATGAGAGGTAGCAAGCAACAAATTTCCCACCCAAAAGAGAATTTTTTGTTCAGCTAACCTGCATGCGATCCCCACGTGGGGGGGAAAGGGGCCGGCGAAACCCAAATCTTCCGTTACAAGCACTGAATCAATCAAGCATGGTGCTAGCATGGTCACACTTACAGAAGCTTTGTATGGATGAATTAAGTCCTAGTGATATGTTGTTTTAAGAAAAGTGCTAAATGAAGAAGATGACTTTTTAATTCATCTGCTTGGATTGGAAGCTTGTATTTCTTTTATCGATTCAGGAGAGGTAGTGACAAAGGGAGATATTATCAGCAAAATTTTAAATCGGCAGGTTTTTTTAAGCTTATCGGAATTTCCCATCACGCAATAGTTAGGTGACAATCTTTAAAAAGTTATTACATCCACCATTTTCAGCGTTTCCTGTCATTTTTGGGGCCAGCCAATCAGCTCCCCAGGATAGAGGGGGGTAGGAGGATGTCTACTCCCAAATTTGCGGTGTAGGATCTCATTGGGGCAAAAATCAATGACTCATTTTTTTTATCAATGCATTTCCTGTAGCTAATTTTCGTCATGCCACTTCACAGAGGACATTTTCTGCGTTTTAAACAAATGGTTTAACCCGAGAGTGTCATTTAAATACAAGAAACCCTCCCCCAGCTATACTTAGAATAGAGGTAGATTAAAAATTTAACTTTCTTATTTAGTTAGAGAAATTTTAAAAATATCTTGGGTGTGTCCCGCCCCCGGGCTGCGGGGCAGGGGGGCGGGGGGCGCGGGGGGGGCGGGTTTTCGGCAAGGGGAGGCTTTTGAAAAGAAGGGAGATATTTGCACCTCAGTGGTTCTGGACCTTGAATTTAAAAAACATGTTTTTTACACTTTTTTGCCACAGACCTCTTTTAGAAATGAACTTGCCCTTTTTTCTTCTATTGAAACTGCGTGTCACTGTGTTTTCCCAAAAAAACCGGGATAAACCCTTATCCCTATAGCTTTTAAATAGTTTTATTAAGTCTGTGCGTCTGTTTGCCCCAAAGACTCAGTTGACCAAAATTTTTTTATACAATTTTTTTAGTAAATTGCGCCTGTTGATGGGGCGAAGGGGCTATTTTTTTAAACCATTAACATTTAAAAAACTCCCTTTTTGCAGTCCTTGCGTCTGTTTTTTTCACAAGACTCATTGTACGCTATTGTTTTAAAACTTTTTTTTATTTAAATTAACTTTTGCAGTGGTGCAAAGGCTGCCATTTAACCTATAACATTTAAATACTCTTTTTGACTCCTTTTTCCGGGACTTTTTTAAACTGGGGTCAGTAGATTTAAAAGGGTCATGCTGGGGGCCAGGACAGGAATAGTCAATGCCCAGTTAACAAAAATGGTGGTTAAAAGACTCTTTTTTCCGGCATTTTAATCTGGGGGTCAACAATTTGAGGGTTCATGCTGTGGTAAGGACGGGGATATAAATATTCTGTAAATTTTTTCTGGACCTTATTCCCAAAAATTGTCTTCCCTAAGATGTGCATGTATCCAGTTTTACTTTTTTGGGGATTTTTAATTCCAGTTCCCCTCCCCTGTTTGGATGAAAGAAAAAGGGTTGTTCCCCCCCCATAATTTTAAATCATGGGCGAAAATCACACGGTATCGGCAATAAAATTCCCAAATTTGACTTTTGATCCATAACGATAGTTGAACAATCGCTATCCTAGAGTAACCCCAAGGCCCCGGGGGTTTATTGACAACGTCACCGTTTTGGAGCCTTTTATTCTGAACAATGATATCAGCCAATGGCATGAGACCGCTCAGTCAACACACTGCAACTTTGATGTCCCATTCAGATCAAGACTAGAGGAAAACAGAAGACCAGTAGAGGGTAAGGACCATGCAGAGCTGGATTCGATGTCAAATGACAGACAAGTATGATTTTGGGGATGGGTTTAATAGTCCAGCAATATGCTAAAAACAATAAATGAAAACAAATGTGCAACCCCTTTAACTTTAAAATAGCAAATGAAACAAAATAAAATCATAAAAATGTGATTCCCAATGTCAGTATAAGAATGTTTTTTGTACTCGCTATGTGTTCCCTTTCCAGAATTCTCCATTTGTTCTTGCTCCAGAAAGTCAGCCACAGCACATTTATGTACATTCAGCCATTAATTGTAGCGCGTGTAATGTTGTTTGTTGCAGTACCTAGAAAAAGAAAATATGTTGGAGACATCATTCAGAGAGTAGTTAAACAGTGGAGATTTATAGCGAAGGGCATAAATGGGAATGCTGGCCCTTTGAGTCATAAATCTTGAAGTTAAATAAAATTTTTATTTATAAGAATTCAATAGTCCTCCAGGTAGAAGGCTGCTAAGAACAATGCCTGGTAAGTACATAACACTTGAAGATGAGAGTAGCAATGGTTTGCCAATTAAGTTATATTTTACTTTAGCACAATGGGTGAGCATGCTTCAGGGGCTAAACTTATAGAAAACATATGATTGTCAATTATCATTAAAATGCTTATGCATTTCTAATGTATAGTACACAGAATCAGATACAATTTCTTCTTTAATTAGTTTATATTGTGACTTAAAGGGATGTTTGCTTTATCATTTGGGGTGTTTTCTTTAATGCTGTTTTCTCAGTTTCCGAAAAACCCCGGGGCTTTCTTTTCCCCCCCCAGCTGGGGTTTTTAACTGAAGGGGGAAGACATCACCCCCCCCCCTTTACTGTTTATGCTCGCTCCCGAGTCAGTGTGTTTTAACCCCCACCCCATTCCCAGTCCACATGTCACTGTCCTCCGGTCCCTAAGCGGGCTTTTTTTCTAAAGCTTTTTTACATACCAAAACCTGCTTTCCCAGTCAAACATTTTTTTCCTATGAACTAAAGGGGCTGATCTCTTCTCCTCTCACAGCTGGGGGTTTGTTACAGTTTTAACCCCATCTTCTATGAACCACCCAAAGGGGCAGCCCCCGACCCCGTCTCCCTTCAAATTTTTACACAAGGCCCCAAAGGGAAACAATTCTGCTGTTTCTGATTGTAGAAGCAGCGGGGCAGTGTTACTGTGGACGGGCTGCTCTTCAAAGTAAAATGTTATTTGGCCCCTTATTTGATTTGAAGAGGCAGGAATGACGCTCCCGTGAAAAGACAGGGCCGAACAGAAGGGTAAATTAGTAAAGCCCCCGGGGAAATGGGGGGAGGAAAATCAGCCAAAGGGGAAAATCAGGGGGGGGGGGGGGGGTTGGGGGGGGACATTTGGGGGGGGGTTTCCAAAAAAGCAAAGATAAGGCAGACTGGGGAAAAACAAGACAGTTTTGAAAAAGGGAAAATCCAATTGCAAAGTTGCTTTTTTTCCCCTGTCCCCTTATTCGAAGACCATTTAATGAAAGAAAAAAACCCCTTTAAAGGGGTTTAAAAATTTATTTCATTTTTTGGGAAAACCAAAAACCAAAACCAATGACATCAAAAAAATTTTTTTTCCCCAACATGATTTTTACAATAAACCCCTAGTTTTTAATGGGCCTTTCCCTGTATGAAAAAAGAATAGGGAACAAACCCCAAAAGCCACTACTGCTGCATCTTAACATCTGCGTGGATCTTTTGTGTTTTCCAAACCTCTGCGTGGATTTTCTCCATGCTACAAAAACATACTGATTAGGCAATGTCTACTCGGCATAAGTTAAAATGCTGTCGGAAATCCGAATGTATTTTGAGTTCCGATCCCGGGCTTTTTTTGGAGGGGTTTTTTCCCTCAAGAAAACACAGTCGTTTTTTGGATTTTGTCCACCCGAAAATAGAAATGTTCTGTTTTTTGGGGGAAAGGCGGGTTTGGGGTTTAGAAACCCAAATCAATAAAAAATCCTTTTTCCTGTGTAAAACAACAGCTAAAATTTTTTTTATTGCGGTGTATGGGGCACTGGTTACATTCAGAATCGAAATACTGAATCCGCCGAAAATCTGACCAGAAACCAATGCTGTGGAGACATAGCCTTAATGTTAATGTGGAATTTAGATTGTGAACCCCAAAGGTGACAGGAAGCAATGTGAATAACAACAATATCTGTACAGCATGGTGGAATACAACAGTTCTCAATAAATGAAATTATCCATATTCCAGAACTAACACCCAGTGCTTTTTAGGGTTCTAAAGGAACCCGATTAAAATCACCACAAACTTAAAGGGTTGTCTCACTACACCTTTTTAAAAAAAAGGGGGATGTTACCTTCATCAGTTTTTTTTTTGGTTTTTACTTTGAATTTTAAGGGCTGTTTACTGGGTTTAAAAGGGTGCAGTAGAAGCCGTTTTAGCTTGCAACCATGCCCCGGCAGCCTATCAGGGGAATCAAACAGGGCCCGTACCAACGCCCCCAGGAGCTGAAAGCAAACCCATACAAGAGGGAAAATCAAAAAAAAGGAGGCACTGTTTTAATGAACACATATTGCAAAGTACCCTTTTTATTTTCAAAAATCTTTAAAAATAAAAAGCAATCCCCTTTAAGTGAGAAACCCCCCCCTTTTTTGAGAAAATGAGGACTGAGTGTAACATTTGAAACATGAACAAGTAGTCAGCAGTTCAATGCACTTGTCTAAATGAGGCGTGAAGTAAAAGTGGTTAGCTAACATGTTTTTTATATTTTTTTTAGATAGGAATGGAGGGCATGTTTTAATACTATTAAAACCTAGAAAAAAATGACTCGCACTTTGGATAGGTAGTATGTTTTGTGTAATTATTTCCTCTCTTATGGGCCAAATAAAGAAAACTACTTTGGCAAAAAAAATTTAAAATAAATAAATATTTACTTTTTTTTAAATTTTTTTAGGAATTTTTTGGCCAAAGGAGGTTTTTTTCAAACAACTAGGCCCCTTTTTAGAATAATAAAGTAATTTAATTTTTTGGGTCCCCCCTCCTTTCATCAATTGGGGATTTTCCTGGATACACATTGGGGCCGGTTCCACCAAATTTTTTTTTTTTCCTTTTTTTTTAAAAAAAATTTTTTTTATATATTTTAAAATAATAAAAAAAAAATATACAAAAAAAAAAATATATAAAAAATAAATAATGTAAAATAATATATAATTTTAAAAAAATTTTATTATACTTTTTTTTTACGGTAAGATAGTGGATTTCCCCTGGACCACCGCCCAAACGATGGCGGAAATCTAAGTAGGGCCCGGTTTTCCAAACCCGAACCCCCCGCAAAACGGGTGGGGGTATGGGGCGGTGGGAGTCTACCAGGGCCCCCTACCCCGACGCGGGTTCGGCCCCCCGGCCCCTCCTGGACAATTCCCCCACCGGGAACCTTCCCCACCCCCCACCCCCCCCCACCAACCCCCCCCCCCCCCACACACACACCCCCACACCTTCGGGCCCCCCCTCTTTCTTGGGCCCGAAGGAACTTTTGAATAATGTTGCGGTCCCAGAATATTGTCCTCTGGCCCCCCAGACCTCTCTTTTGGGGGCCCAACCCCTTCCAGTCAATGAGAAAAAAACTCTGCCATCTTCAAAATCAAAAATCTCCTTTTTCCATAAAAACATTGGTGGCATCGGGCCCCAGGAGTGGGGGGACAACTAAACCCGAGAGGGAAAAAGAAAATTTTGGAAAGACCAGTTTTCAGAAAAGAGACATGGAAGGAGTTGGGGACCCGCATAGTGGGAGGAAGGCGGAGCTTGTATGCCACGGATTTATGCCTTAAGCACCTCGAATGGGCCCAGGAACCGGGGACCCACTTATAGCTGGGAAACCTTGAAACGGAAAATATTAAGCCGACAACCACACCTTGTCACCAGGAGAGAAGATCGGCGGGGGTCTTCGCTTTTGTCAGCTTGTACCTTGGTACGAACGGAAGCCTGGAGTAGAGAATGGTGCGTCTGCTTCCAGATAGTTGTCAGGTCCTGGACCAGCTCCTCCACGGCAGGGACCTCAGAGGGTACAGAAAGGGGGAGGGGTGGACGAGGATGTAACCCGTAGACAATGAAGAAAGGAGCAGCTCCAGCGGACTCCGAGTCCAAGAAGTTACAGGAAAACTTAGCCCAGGGCAACAAACTAGACCAATCATCCTGGCACGCAGAGACAAAGTGGCGCAGGTAGCAGCCTAGGGTCTGGTTAACTCTCTCCACTTGCCCATTAGACTGGGGGTGGTAGGCAGAAGAAAAGTCCAATTTCACTTGTAGCTGGTTACAGTGGGAGCGCCAGAATCTGGAGATAAATTGGACACCCTGGTCTGACACTATGTGCCGAGGAAGCCCATGCAGCTGGAAAATATGTAGTAAAAAATAAAATTGGCAAGCGAGGGCTGAGGGAAAGGCCCGGCAAGGAATAAAGTGAGACATTTTGGGAAAACCGGTCAGTAACCACCGAGATCATGGTGTTACCAGAGGAAGGAGGGGGATCCGTGAAAAAGTCCATGGCCACATGGGTCCAAGGACAGCTGGATATCGGTAGAGGAAGGAGCAGGCCTGCCGGCTTGAGACGAGGAGACTTGTTCCGGACACAGGAAGCGCAGGACTCCACGAACTCACGAACATCCTGGACTAGACCCGGCCACCAGTAAAATCGAGAGATGAGGAAGCAAGACCTCTGCACTCCTGGGTGCCCCGCCATACAGGAGCAATGACCCCACGACAGTATGTTCTTCCGAAGAGCCGGACGAACGTATGCCCTTCGCCGGAGGAAAAACTTGTAGGTCTACAGGCACGGCAGAGATGAGACTTTTCTGGAGGGAAATGTGCCGTGGAGTGGGCTCGTCCCCATCAAATCCGAAGCAGGGGAGAGAGTGTGTCAGCCTGACATATTCGTTACGCAGGGCGAAAAATAATGAGAAAATTAAATAGGGAGAAGAAGAGGGACCAACGAGCCTGGCGTGGATTTAAGCGTTGAGCCGTCTGGAGATATAACAGGTTTTTATGGTCGGTATAGAAGTTGACTGGGTGACGAGCCCCCTCCAAAAGATACTGCCATTCCTTCAGGGCCAGCTTGATGGCCAGTAACTCCCGGTCGCCGATTGAGTAATTCCTTTCTGCAGAGGAAAAACTTTTAGAGAAAAAAATGCAAGTAAGGGTCTTGCCTTTGGGCCCTTTCTGGGAGAGTACAGCCCCAGCCCCCACTGAGGAGGCATCGACCTTGAGGCAAAACGTTTTCCTTATCGGGCCGGGAACACAGGCGCAGAGGTGAGGCAGACTTAACTTGGTGGAGGCTTCCTCTGCCGCTGGTGGCCAGAGCTTAGGATTGGCGTTCTTCTTGGTCAATGCCACAATGGGAGATACCAGCAAGAAGAAATGTGGTATAAATTGCCTGTAATAGTTGGCGAAACCCAGGAATCTCTGTATGGCTCGGAGACCCACGGGGCGCGGCCACTGTAGGATGGCAGACAACTTAGCGGGGTCCATCTGCAGGCCCCTGTCGGAAATGATGTAGCCGAGGAATGGTAGGCTCTGCTGATGGAACAGACACTTCTCGAGCTTGGCATAGAGGCGGTTGGCCCTTAGACGTCTGAGGACCTGTCGGAAATGAACTTGATGGGACTCAAGGTTGGGGGAGAACACCAGAATATCACGTGTACAGGAAGTCCCGAAATATGTCATTGACAAATTCTTGGAAGACGGCTGGGGCATTGCAGAGTCAGAAGGGCATGACCAGGTACTTTGAAGTGCCCCCTCGCGAGTGTTGAAGGCGGGCTCCATTCATCGCCCTCACGTATCCCTTTTGAGGGTTAAAAAGCTCCTCGCAGGGCCAATTTAGTAAATATCTTTGGGACCTCGTAGCCGTCAAAAAGCTCCGTGATCAGGGGCAGAGGATAGCGGGTTTTTACCGTGATCTTGTTGCGCCCTCGATAGTCCCATGCAAGGACGTAGGGTAAACCATCTTTTTTAGCCACGAAAAAGAACCCGGCCACAGCTGGAAAGGAGTACTTCGTATGAACCCCCTTTTGGAGAAATTTTCCTTGATATAGGTAGACATAGCCAAGGTCTTAGGTACCGACAGAGGGTAAACCCTGCCCCATGGAGGAGACGTCCCGGGCAGAAGATCAATAGGACAGTCATATGGGCGATGGGGCAGCAATGTCTCAGGTTGCTTCTCGGAGAAGATGTCCGCAAAAGCTTGACACGGTGCGGGAAGGCCCGCCAGGGGCTTAGACGGTACTGGAGAAGCGGTAAGCACCGGACGAGGTGCCACCAAACAGCGAGACTGACCACTCGAACCCCAACTCAAACTTCACCCTCTGCCAGTTGAGCACGGGAGCATGGTGCTGCAACCACGGGAGACCCAGGAAATGGACGAGGAAGAACGGGGTAGCACGTAAAACGCAAGTCTCTCCTTGTGCAGGACCCCTACTTGTAGGACCAGAGGCTCAGTGCGGAACCGAATTGGATCCCTGAGTATCTCTACACTGACCGAGGAGGTGAGTAAGGGCTTCTCCAGGCGGATCAAGGGAGATTATGCGGGACAAACCCGGGCTGGGGTCCAAGAAATTTCCAGCTGACCCAGAGTCCCAGGAAAGCAGCAACAGAAACTTGGAACCTGACCCAGTGCCGACGTTTTACGGACATGGGCAGACGAGGAGAGGCCTTGCTCTCACCGTTTCCCGGACGCTTTAGGGCGCAGTGGCAGGATCGCAGAAATGGCTGAACTGCCACGTACAGACAAAGGTTCTCCTCACGTCTTCTGGTTAGCCTCCGGTGCATACAGGTGGGCTCTAACCACTTCCCTGGCCTCCTCGGCAGCAGCAGAGAGGGCAACTGTGGCGGCCTTTGGGAAAACTGGAGCCCCGACAGGAGACACAGGTCTAGTCTGTTTCTCTTCTTGCCGGAGCGTTCCGAGAAACGGCTGTCAATCCGAGTGGCCAGGGATAAAGGGCACTCCCAAGAAATGGGAGTCCCGACGACAGGCATCCTTGATGTGGGTGGAAGGCCCTTCCCTTTAAGGGCGGTCCAATCCCCTTCACTCCACTATAATCGGAAGCCAAGAGTGGGAAACGTACTGCATAATCGCCTACAATGATCCCCTTGGCGCAGGTTAGCAAGGCGGTTCCGGCAGAAGAAGCCCGGGCAGGTTTCCTCGAAAACACTCCTGAACTCGGTGAGGAATTAGCAAGGTTTGGGCCTGATCGGGTCGTCCCTGTCCCCGATGGGGGTAGCCCAGGTCAGGGCTTCCCGGAAAGAAGGCTGAGCACGAACCCCCACCTTTGACCGTTCGGTAGGGAATTGGTTGTCCATTAATTCGATATGCATGGAGCATTGGGTGATAAAGCCCCTGCAAGCCTTGGAGTCCCCATCGAACTTGGACGGCATAGACGGAGCCTTGGACCAGCGGTTGGAGCAAGGACCGAAGGTGCAGCAGGAGCCATGGGAGCAGGTTGCCGCTGCTGAGCGGCCAGGAACTGCTGCATCATGGCGGAGAGTGGCTTTAGTTGCTGGCTTGCTGAGCGATCTGTTGCAACTCGAGCCACGATGGTGGTGAGATCAGCCTCGGGCGGCAGACGCACCTTGGTGGGATCCATGGCCGGATCTTACTGTCCCGGTCGGAGATAGTGGATCCTCTGGACCACCGTAAGCGATGGTGTAAGCCACGCCAGGGAGCGGAATCTAAGTAGGTCCCGGTTTTCACCAGAGCCTGCCGCAAAGCGGGATGGACTTGCTGCGGCGGGAGTCTACCACAAAATCGTCAGGCAGGCTCGTAGTCGGGGACAGGTAGAAGGTCAGGACAGACGGCTATGGTTCTTATACGTGGCCAGGCAGAAGGTCAGGGCAGGCGGGAAGATTCGTGGTCGAGGGGAAAGGAAGCAACGGTAAAAGTACACGGAAATCAAACAAGGCTAGGAAACGCTTTCCTCTATAGGCATTGGCACTAAAGATCCGGCACAAGACTCAGAAAGGGGCAGGCTTAAATAAGGGCAGCGACCGGCAATACCCAATTACCAGTGCGCTGGCCCTTTAAATTTCACAGAGCCGGCGCACACGCCTGGAGACTGGAGCTGCAGCAGGACCGCGGCCGGGTAAGTAGGCATGGACCTGGCCAGGCAGCGGTGCCGCTCGTGCAGGGACCACGGGACGGGGTTCGCAGGTCCACCTGTGACAGATATCTATGTATACAGTGTATATGTATACAGTGTATATATATATATAAATTATATATATATAAATTTTATATAATATATCATATAAATATTTATAACAGTGAGGAAAATAAGTATCTGAGACACTGGCGATATTGAAGGTCTCCCCACCTACAAAGAATGGAGAGGTCTATAATTTTTATTGTATGTACACATCAACTGTCTAGAGGAAGAAAAGTTTAGAGATAGAAGGGGATTCTTTACTGTAAAAGCAGTGAGACTATGGAACTCTCTTTCAGAGGAACATGTTTAGGTAAATTCACTAACAGAGTTCAAAAAGGGCCGCAGTTTGAGGAAGCCTTCTATAGGACGATAGGCTGAACTGGATGACTGTCTTTTTTCGGCCTTAAAAACTATGTAACTATGTAAATAAGTTTGATCACCGACCAACCGACAAGAATTCTGGCTCTTACAGACCTGTTAATTTTTCTTTAAGAAGCCCTCCTACTCTGCACTCATTACTTGCATTAATTGTACCTGTTTGAACTCATTACCTTTATAAAAGACACCTGACCATACACTTAATTAATTACACCCCAACCTCTCCACTGTGGCCAAGACCAAAGAGCTGTCAAAGGACACCAGTGACAACATTGTAGACTTGTACAAGGCTCAGATGGGCTACAGGACAATAAGCAAGCAGCTTGGTGAGAAGACAACAACTGTTAGTGCAATTAATAGAAGATGGAAGAAACACAAGATGACTGTCAATGTTTGGTCTGGGGCTCCATGCAAGATCTCGTCTCGTGGGGTAAGGATGATTCTGAGAGAGCAAAATCGACTAAACCTTCACTTAATTTCCAAATTTCTTAAAAAAGATAATAATGATCCCACAATGCGTATATTTTATATTATATCTGCCAAATGTTTTAAAAATCACAGTATTCCAGGACATAGTGGACAGAGAGTATATACATATTCCTTCACAAAATTGTATTATTAACTTCTTTAAAACCATCAAATAGTCTAAATTCATCGTACATATGCAAAAAAGGGGTACTTAGCAATACTGCGATGGATCATCGTTCAGTCTGGATGATATCCTGATTTTTTCTCCAGACATTCAGACTCATCGGGTACAGGTGTGCCAGGTTCTGCGACGTTTGCGTAACAACCGACTATATGCCAAGCTGGAGAAGTGTCGGTTCCACCAGGCCAGCCTTCCGTTCCTCGGGTACATAGTCACCAATCGGGGTCTACAGATGGACCCAGCTAAACTCTCTGCGATCCAGCAGTGGCCACGACCTGTCGGCCTTTGGGCGATACAGCGCTTCCTGGGGTTCGCCAACTACTACCGACAATTCATTCCCCATTTCTCTACACTGGTGGCTCCCATCGTGGCTCTCACAAGGAAGAACGCTAATCCGAAATGTTGGCCTCCGGCAGCCAAGAGAGCATTCTCTGACCTAAAGACAGCTTTTTCCTCCGCACCTATCTTGGTCCGTCCATATCCGGAAAAACCCTTCTCTCTAGAGGTGGATGCCTCTTCCGTGGGGGCGGGGGCAGTCCTTACACAGAAGGGCCCCAAAGGCAAGACTCACACATGCGGTTTCTTTTCTAAGATCTTCTCACCAGCAGAACGAAATTATGCCATTGGAGATCGGGAACTGTTGGTTATCAAATTGGCTCTGGAGAAATGGCGACATCTGCTGGAAGGAGCTCGACACCCATTTGACGTCTTCACTGACCACAAGAACCTCCAGTACCTCCAGACGGCCCAGCATTTAAATCCGCAACAGGCCAGATGGTCCCTCTTTTTCTCCCGTTTCGATTTCAAGATTCTGACCGGCCGAGAAAAAGGTCAAGTCGGACGCTCTCTCCCGTGCTTCTGACGTTGCCGGGGAAGAACCAGTTTCTCAACTGAACGGCTGGTCCACGTGGCTATTGTAGATCTTCGATGTGTCCCAAAAACTTATATACGTCCAGCGCTCAGGAGAAAAATTCTGGAGTGGGGGCATAGTTCTCTTCTGGCTGGCCACCCCGGCATATGAAAGTCCTATGCCCTTATCTCGCGGCACTACTGGTGGCCAACTCTGCTTCAGGACGTCGAGGATTTTGTTCACTCCTGTGCCACGTGTACCCGGAACAAGGTCCCACGCCATAGGCCCGTGGGCCTCTTAGTCCCTCTGCCCGTCCCAGAGTCCCCATGTACACAAATAAGCATGGATTTTATCACGGACCTTCCTTCTTCCTCAGGGAATTCTGTCATCTGGGTGGTCACGGACCGATTCTCAAAGATGTCCCACTTCCTGCCCCTTCCTGGTCTTCCTTCGGCTCCTCAATTGGCAGGTCATTTCTTCCGTCACATTTTTTGTCTGCAATTTGTCTCCAGATTTTGGCGTGCCCTGTGTTCTCGCTTGCAAGTCAAGTTGGACTTCTCTTCTGCCTATCATCCCCAGATGAATGGACAAGTGGAGAGAGTAAATCAGATCTTGGGGAAATACCTGCGTCATTTCGTGTCCGGTCGCCAGGACAATTGGGCTGAGCTGCTTCCATGGGCTGAGTTCTCCTACAACCATCGGGACTCTGATGCTATGGGTGTTTCCCCATTCTTCGTGGTCTATGGTCGTCACCCACGCCCTCCCCTCCCCTTGGCTGCAGCTTCCGAGGTTCCCGCTGTGGACAACCAAGTTTGGGATATC
The DNA here is from genome assembly GCA_025379985.1 of Phyllomedusa bahiana. NCBI lineage: Eukaryota > Metazoa > Chordata > Amphibia > Anura > Hylidae > Phyllomedusa > Phyllomedusa bahiana. The sequence goes on from JAODAL010027274.1 coordinate 15,024, forward strand.
AAGGCCATTTGGCGGGAAACCCGATATGCCTTATTCCGGGCTTCGGCCCGCATAAAGACCCAGGCTGACAAGAGGAGGAGATCTTCTCCAACGTTCCTCCCAGGGGACAAGGTTTGGCTGTCTTCCAAATACGTACGCCTCAAGATCCCCAGCTATAAGTTGGGTCCGCGGTTTCTGTTACTTTCAGAGTACTTCGGCAGCTGAACCCGGTGTCCTACAAGCTCTGCCTACCCCCATCTCTCCGGATACCGAATGCTTTCCACGTCTCCCTCCTAAAGCCCCTGGTCTTGAACCGGTTTTCTCAGAGGAGTGCGTCACCGTCTCCGGTAGTAGAGCCTTCTGATGTTTTTGAAGTAAAGGACATCTTGGCCATGAAAACCATCAGGGGTAAGCGGTAATTTCTTGTTGATTGGAAGGGCTTCGGCCCTGAGGAGAGGTCCTAGGAACCGGAATCTAATATTTTGAACCAAGATCTTGTTCGCAGGTTCCTTCAGCCTTAGAAGAGAGTGAGACCTTAGGGGGGGTACTGTGCTGCTGTGGCATACTGGAACTTGTCGCTCCACAGCTACTATCTGCTGTGGAACATGGAACTACATGTGCCAGTGTAGCGGGTGGCGCCGCGTTGCAGCCTGCGGGCCGTGGGTGCACCCGTGCCCACTCTCTGGGGTCCCTGCCGGGGACGGGTGGCGTCGCTGGCCGCGGGATGAGCTGCGGGCACACTTGCCCTGTATACTCACCAGACCACATTCCTGTCACGTCCACGCCCTCTGCCGGCTGAGGCGGGCACCCGCGTCGGAAGACTTACATCTGTCCCCTAGTTACAAACGGAGACTTATGAGGCATGCTGGCTGTAACAGCCGGGTTAGTGGATCCACTGGACCACCGCAAGCGGTGGCAACAACTGTGCCAGGGAGCGGAGTCTAAGCAGGTCCCAGTTTTCACCAGAGCCCGCCGCAAAGCGGGATGGATTTGCCGCGGCGGGAGTCCTACCAGGTCGCTACCCCTGGCGCGGCGGGCTTGCGGTGGCGGCCGCGGTGCAGCGAGGTACAGAATCGTGATAAGAGAACCGTAGTCGTGGGCAGCCAAGAAGGTCAGGGCAGGCAGCAGAGATTCGGAGTCGAGAAACGTAGCAAGAGGTCGGGTACACGGCAAGGCAAGAACACACTTAAGGAATGCTTTTTCTAAGGCACGAGGCAACATAGATCAGGCAAGGAAGTACTGTGGCGCGAACCAATATATAGGGGCAGCGCCCGGCAATTGGCCAATTACCGGCGCGCTGACCCTGTAAATTTACAAGAATGAACACGTGTGCGCTCTAGGGAGCGGGTGCGCGCACCTCAGCCGGCGGAGGGCGCGGACGCGACAGGAACGTGGTCTGGTGAGCATACAGGGCGAGTGCGCCCGCAGTTCGTCCCGCGGCCAGCGGCGCCACCTCTCCCCGGCAGGGACCCTAGAGAAGGGGCATGGGTGCACCCGCGGCTTGCGGGCCGGAGCGCGGCGCCACCCGCTGCAATGGCACTTGTAGTTCCATGTTCCACAGCAGATGCTAGCTGTGGAATGACAAGTTCCAGCATGCCACAGCAGCTCATGAGGTGAAAATGAGGTTAAATCCTCGTAAGAGGTGCACAGACAGCAAAACAAATATAAAACCCTTCCCTGCACTATCCAAAACGAAAAAAGAAATGTTTTGTGCAGGGGGTAACATTTAATAAATATACCTGTTCAGACTTAAATACAAATTCAACTTAAAGGGCTTGTCTCACTACATCGATTCATCTCACCTCAGTCCTGTTTTCTTGCTTTCATTTTGAATTCAGGAATGTGTTTAATGGCTTCTACTAGGCTGCAGTAGAAGCCAGGTATGTAGCTACAGCAACCAGTGCTGGCAGCCTATCATGAGAGATTTAACAGGTCTGTAGCTATAGCGACCTGAGGAGCTGATGTAGCCCATACAAGAGGGGATATCTCAGAATAGGTAGGACACATTTAATGGACATATACTGCAAAGTGACTTGTTTTTGCAAGATCTTAAAGAACAATGCAAGAACATAAAAAACAATTCTTGTAGTGAGACAAGCCCTTTAAGAACAAACCTACAGTCCCTATCCTGTTCATAACCCGAGGAATGCCTGTATAAGGCTATCCCATCAGGGGAGCTATAGATAAACAGTAGATGAACTATAGGGCAATAACAATTATTACTAGATCGGTAACTATATATACATGGTGCAGGGGTAGAGCAAATATTCCCAAGGATATCACCTGCGGCAGAAAAAATAGATGTTCACAGCCAGAAGAATGTTGTATTACTCTGTTATATATGCTATATATGCGGTCTCACACATGCTTATACTTCGGAGTAATTGCTATTTCCCCGCACCATGAATATATAGTTACCGATCTGGTAATAATGGACTATACTATATATAAAGGTCAGGAATCATCCCAGAAATACACTGGAGGACCTGGTCCAATGTCCTAAATAGAGCTGGGACCACAGTTTCAAAGATTACGGTTAGTAACACACTATTCCGGCATGGATTAAAATCCTGCAGGGCACACAAGGTCTCCTTGCTCACGCCAGCACATGTACAGGTCTATTTGAAATTCACCAATGACCATCTGGAGGATCCAGAGCAGGCGTGGGAGAAGGTCATTTGGTCAGATAAAATAAATAAAACTTTTCGGTATCAATTCCACTCGCTGTGTTTGGAGGAAAAAGTAGGATGAGTACAAACCCAAGAACGCTGTCCCAACCGTGAAGCATGGGGTGGAAACATGACACTTTGGGGGTGCTCTTCTACAAGGCAACTGTATCGTATTGAAGGAAGGATGAATGGGTCCATGTCTTGCAAGATTTTGGTGAAACTCAATGTAGCTCAGTGACATTACTGAAACCTAAAAGATCTGGAAAAGAACTGTATGGAGGAGTGGGCTGCAGTGTGTGCAAACTTGGTCAAGAACTACAGGAAACGTCTGACCTCTGTAATTGCTAACAAAGCTTCCTTTGCCAGGTATTACGTTCTGTTTTTCATTTGTAACAAATAAATATTTCATGCAATAAAATGCAAATTCATTATTTAAAAATCATAAAATGTGATTTTCTGGATTTTTTAGATTCTGTCTCTCCAAGTTGAAGTGTACCTATAATAAAAATGACAAACCTCTCCATTCTTTGTAGGTGGGTAAACTTGCATGATCACCAGTGTACCAAAAACTTATTTTCCCCACTGTTTGTGACATTATTGGTATGGGACTGCCAAGGAAATGTAGAGCAGCTGTGGTGCTGGAATGGCAGCAGCTTCAGGAGTGAATACTATTTAATTTTATTCTTATTTGTAACAGTCCAGGGCATTTTTTTTTATGTCAGACAAACCCTTATATTTTAAATCAGCAAATAATGAGAGCTCTTTTTTATCAAAGGTTTTTATTGACCAATTTATCAATATACCGAAAAGTATAAACAATATATTAACACCCGAATATAGACAAGAAAGTTTGCATATCAGATATTACAAATTATACAGTGTTGTAGTGTCTGCAACGTAGTTTGGTAAGAAGAAAAGAAAAATGGTTACATAACATAAGAAATACACTTAAAAACTTTGCTCTCGTTATTGAGAAGAAAGTATTATACAACTTCACAGAGGTTTATCTTTAAGAGTATTTGTGCGGATCATGTGGGAGAGGGTGTTGTGGAGCTGACATTATTCCAAAAAATGGACCATGTCTTCTATATTTTATGGAAGCTCTGTGGGTTGCCCATTCTGCCTGTTACTTGCTCCTCCATTGTGTAATTCAATTGAATAGAATTTTAAAGTTCTGTAATAATGGTATTATACGACTTTTCCAGTTTCTGGCAATGTGAGAACGTGCCACTGTAAGTATGTGGGCTTCACAGTTGGTAGATTATTTAGAATTAGAGACAGGACATGTAAAGGACCCCCTAATCTGTCTCTAGCTTACCCTGCCTAGGCAGAACACCTGCCTTGAGAAGGGCAACCCCACAATAGAACCTCTTCCTGAAATATACACCAGTCATCGGGTGACAACAGACAGAAGATAAACAGAAGACAAACCGAAAACAGACGCAAACAGGCAACAAATAGAGAATGGTCAGACAGGCCGGGGTCAGAAGTATGCACATTACGGAGGGAGAAGACAAGAGAGTAACCAGGAAGACAGGCCAAAATCCCTAGAACCAGCGAAACAACACAGTAGAGCAAAAAAACAACAGCTAGGACAAAAGAAGCAATCACAAGCAGGGCCAGGCCGACAGGAAGAGGTTTAAACACTCGCCCCAGTCAGGGATTGGCTCAAGTGCTTAACTCATCAAGCACATATATATCATATATATATATCTATATATATATCTATATATATCATATATCTCATATATATATCGCTCATAGATATATCTCTCATATATATATATATATATATATATATATATATATATATATATATATATATATATATAGTGTCGGTGCGACCTTAGAAGATCGCATTTCTCCGCCACTAGATGTTCTGCAGCAGCTGAGTTCCAAGTTATGGGTTACCAAATTGCTGCCTGTCAGTGAGGAAGGTCAGCAGTCTGGCAAGCGTAACCAGGAGTTAATTACTCAGGTGGTAATTAGGAGAGTTGCTCAGCTGAGGTCTGTTAAATAGCCTGGTCTTCAGTATACCAGGGGGGTGTGGGCTCACAGTCAGTGGAGGACGTGTGCAGGCTTTGTCAGGAGAGTATCCTGAATTCTTCCCCCCCAGTCTTGAGAGAAGCCAGGCCCAAGGACTATATGGTACAGTGTGAGTACATGTTTGTGGGGCTGGGTAGTAGACCCAGACCACGGCTAGAGAGGGACTCTCTGTACGTTTAGTTAGTGGCTGGACGGCCTAGGATTTATTTTGTTTGCTGTATATGTTTTCTGTGTTGAAGAATAAAGCTGGCGGAGGCCAGATTTAATGAGAAACCTGTGTCGACCTGCTGTTCCGTTTACCAAAGCGGCGATCCCAGAGCGAGAGTGTCCCCCAGGCCGGGCCAAGATGGCGGCCGAACCGAACGAGTGAACGCTTACAATATTATTATATATTTTTAATATATATATATATATTTAATAATATTATATATATATGTGCATGTGTGTGTATGTTTCTGTATATGTGTGTATATATTAATGGATACTTCTACCAGCTACAGTCTTAATAGGATCCTGTGCACGTTTGCCGCATGTTTTTACTTTTTTCAATAAATTTTGGATTTCTGGACCATATCTCTGTTTTTCTATGCTGCTACCTCCTTGACCTGGAGGGTCCCTGCATCTTACTGGTTTACGGTGAGCTGACTTCTTTCTACCATGAATTGATACCCGTAATATTGAACACAAGGCATTCCCATCAGATAGAGTAATGTTCCTAATGCGCTTCTATACCTCCAAGAGCATCCTTTTCGTGTAGCTATATCGCAGCCATCAGCATATCATCTGTAGCCACCATTTTTTGTCCCATGGTGAACCTAAAAAAGAGGGCAAATGCATTGGGATGGGTACTTAATTAGACCTACAACAGAGCCAGCCACTGCTAAGGTGGGGTCGCCCTTTTTGGGTTGGACACTCCACCTTATAACAGGTTTTGTTGGTAGAGTATATACAGTGGATGCATCTATCCTGGATATCTATGCCCTGCAAAAATACCTATTGAACAGAGAACATGGATGACAAGGATCTATATAAATAAGGATCTATAGTGATAAACCTTAGAGCCATAAGTCAGTATGGGTTAGAATTCTGTTTAGCCATCTAATTATTTATATATAGTATGGTTATAATGTGGTAATGTCTGGTTATTTTATAAGATCTGTGACAATTTCTAGGTATATGTGCATGTTTGCTAATACCATTGCGTTAATATATCAATGGTTATAACCATATCTGTGGGGCTCACGTAGCTTGTATCTTTGGTAATGAATGTAGCATTTTCGTGTGTACATAGATACATATTTACTATTATCAAATTGTGGACACCTTGATATATTCATGGTTGTAACCAGAATTGTGTAGTGCTACGTGATTTTCATCTTTGGTGATAAAGATTTGGGATCCCCATCCCTATTGGTATATAATAATATTTGTTGTTTTGGTAGATTTGAAAATATATTTATAAAGATTAATTGTTTTACTGGGTTTAAAAAAAAATATTCTTCCTTGTGGATTTTACATGATTGGCAAATTTGGAGGCTCTATGGTTAAGTGTGAAAACAAGATACTATTAATGATCTGTAATGAAGATCAGTAAGTTTCTTTCCCACTTGGTGACAAATATAAGATCATGAACATTGGGGGTATACATAAGTACTGAATAACTAGTAGAAAAAACCTTTTTGCGTCATAGTTGAGTTATTAAAGAACTTTTCTAAGGTAGATATAGGGGAGTTAATAGATTTACTAATTTTCTAGTACTTAAGAAGATCTCTTCCAAAACGGTTTACAATACAGTTAAATGGCATTAAGGGTTCTCCTGACAGGACGTCTTTTAGTCGGTTGATGCCACATTCCACCCACAAGTGAATATTAAAGTCCAGGATAACTTGTTGAAGCGTATTGAGAATCATATATTTTATTGTCATGGAAAATATTGCTTGTTTTCCCATTACAGCCTTCCAAACTACCAGTCCTGTGCTAACTGTAAAAGGTGCTGCAAGAAAGGAGGGAATTGTCTGAGTGGGAAACCAAAGGAAAGATAAACAGTGCATTTTGTCCCATAGCATCAAACTCCATACCAACCCATTATTTAGAGTCAGTGGAGAGCAATCGATGTCTAGCTTTTTCTAGAATGGATGCCTTGTAATATAAAGAGATACAAGGGCACCCCGAAACTCCTCTATCTACAGGAGCGTTAAGTATCTTGCTCACCACTCTAAGGTGCTTATTTTGACAAATAAAGCCCATTAGTAACTTTTGAAGATGTTGTAAATGAGACTGTGGAAAACCTTCTGGTAAAACCTTGAAGTAACAAAAATTTGGTTCGCCTATTTCCTGGCTACAGAGAGCATGTAGGGTGCTGTAGAACATTGTGCCATGCTTAAATAAGCAGAGGGAGCTTGGTTTGGTCTTCATACAATGCTGTGTTTCAGTATGACACGCACATGACTGCCGCCGCTCTTAGAATCGCTTCACTATAAAATTCCCTGGGCACTTACGGGGGCAAAACTGACCAAAAACCTGAAGCGGGAATGTAGCCTGATAAAGGCATGGCAGCGGCAGTTGGAAAAAAACAAGCTGAGGGCTAAGATCCTACCATAGCGTCAAAGAACACAGTAGTAGGTTGCTGGAGCCGCCACAGATCGCAGCACAGTAAGGGGACGTCACAGCAGGGGTCACTCCATGAGGCAAGAGCTTTAAACCGTTACAGAATATGTCAGAACCTGTTCTGTTAAACGCTGATACATGTAGAGGCCCCCGAATGAGTGGAGAGGGTGTCGGCAGTAATTTTGCATTGACGTCTCTGATCATTTTGCCCTTCCTTTCATCCGTCAGTGTCCACTTTCAATCGGTCAATAATCCATCAATATTGATAAGGCCAAAAACAAACAGGAGTTGATGCAAAACAGAGACGACCAGTAAATGGGATATTTGCATGTCTTCTGTGTTCTGTATCCACTTCTGCTTTTGGCTAGACAATAACAATAGGTGAAAAGAAGGGGAAAAATAAACATAGTGGCAACGTCATAGAGTGGTGAGGGTGGAAACAGCTTTAGAAAACCACAGGGTGTTCCAGTGAGACAGCGGTCACTTGGCAGCCGCATGAGTACGCCACAGAGTGGCACAATGACAAATTCTGGAGGTGGCAGCAACATCAGGAGCCCACAAAGTGGCACAATGACACAGTGTGGAGATGACGTCATCAACAGCAGCAGCAGCATGAAGTCAGACAGTGGCACAATGACATTCTGGAGGTGGCAAAAACAGGAGTAGGCCACAGAGTGGCACAATGACAGAGTGTAGATGTTACAGCAGCAGCCACAGCAGAAGCATGAGGTCAGACAGTGGCACAATGAAAATCTGGAGGTGGCAAAAACAGGAGTTGTGCCACAGAGTGGCACAATGACAGAGCGTGGAGGTCCCGGCAGCAGTAAGAGCAGCATCATGAGGTCAGACAGTGGCACAATGACATTCTGGAGGTGGAAAAACAGTAGTAGGCCACAGAGTGGCACAATGACAGAGAGTGGAGTTGATGGTGGCAGCAGCATGAGGTCAGAGAGTGGCACAATGACATTCTGGAGGCGGCAAAAACAGTAGTAGGCCACAGAGTGGCACAATGACACAGTGTGGAGGTTACAGCAGCAGGCACAGCAGCAGCATGAGGTCAGACAGTTGCACAATGACAGAATGTGGATGTCCCGGCAGCAGCCACAGCAGCAGCATGAGGTCAGACAGTGGCACAATGACAAATTGTGGAGGTGGCAAAAAAAGGAGTAGGCCATAGAGTGGCACAATGACAGATAGTGGAGGAGACAGCAGGAGCAACAGCATGAGGTCAGAGAGTGGCACAATGACAGAGTGTGAAGGCCACAGCAGCAGCAACAGCAGCAGCAGCATGAGGACATAGAGTGGCACAATGACACAGTGTGGAGGTGGGTGGCAATTCCAGTCCCTGGTAAAGATGGTGATAGGCAGATGGAGACACTGTTAGCAGATGTGTTGCATCAGGCGGGTGACGGCATCAGAATAGTGGCTGAGGCATGTAGTTTGAACCCAGACTCATTTCTCAAAGTTTTGATGAGGCGTCATGGCTGATGTAATCTGACGCCTCAGGCCTTGGTGTGTGGAAATCCTGACCGATCCACGCCTGATTCATCTTGACAAAGGTCAGTCGTTCCACATTTCCCGTGGACAAGCGGGTTCTCCTTGTTGTAACGATGGCCCCCGCCAAACTGAACATCCACTCTGATGCCACACTACTGGCCGGGCAGGACAGCTTCTCCACTGCAAACTCGGCAAGTTGCGGCCACACATCCAGTTTGGCTGCCCAGTAGTCCAGCGGATCTTCTAACTGGGATGGCAGAGTTCTGTCCAACTAGGCTACCACCTGTTGATTCAGGGTCTGCTCCAGGTCCTGCAGCTGCTGCTGGCGAGTTACTTCCTCACTAGGTGGGTGAAGGAAGCTGCTCATCAGTGACTCCAGACTTATGTTGCTGCTGATGGAGCTGGTACAGCTCCGACCCCCTCACCTTCCCACAGCAGCTGCGGCAGTGGTACGTGAGTGCTGAGGAACCCCCTGGTCAGACCTGTCAGAGGAGGGACGATGCTGCACATAGGCAGCGGCCAACTGACTACAGAGGATTTCTCTATAGTATTTGAGTTTGTCCTCCCTCTCAGCAGCTGGGAAAAAGGCTCCCATTTTGGACCAGTAGTGAGGGTCCAATAGGGTGGAGAGCCAGAATTCATCCCTCTGTCAGATGGTGACTATTCGGCTGTCACTAGTCAGGCAAATCAGCATGCTGCGGGCCATCTGCACAAGTGACTCCGTGGGGCTCCCTGCCTCCATCTCAACTGTATTCTGCCACGGTGCTTGGGTGTCATCTGCCTCGTCTTCCTCATCTCCATCTAGCTCCACCAGCTGCTCCTGCTCCTCCGCTCCTGTCACCTGGGTAGAAAAAACACTCTTTTTACCAGACAATGCTTGTGCTCCAATGTCCTCCTCCTCCTCCAGTTCAGTCCACACAGGACTCATGTGGCCGCGAGATGTAGTCGCCATGTCTCCAGTCCCCTGCCCAGACAGATTTTTCAGCATCTGTTCCAGGACATGAAGCAGTGGTATGACGTTATTCATCCCGTAGTCCTGGCGACTGACAAATAACGTTGTCTCCTCAAATGGCCTCAGCAAACTGCAGGTGTCACTCATGAGCTGCTACTGGCTGACATCAAAGTTACACAGGGGAGTACTCCTGTCCACCTGGATCATCAAAAAATCGTTAATGGCCTTTCTCTGTTCATACAGTCGGTCCAACATGTGCAGGCTGGAATTCCAACGGGTGGAAACATCGCATATTAGCGTGTGTTGGGGGGAGTCCGTTCTGCCGCTGCAACCAGCGGAGGGTGTTCCTGACTTTGTAGGAATGGATGAAGTGCATGCACAGTTTCCTAGCCATTTTCAGAATCTTCTGAAGATCGGTGGAAGAATTCAGGAACCTTTTCACAACCAGATTGAACACGTGCGCTATGCAGAGCACATGGACCATCCCTCCTCGGTGCATTCGGACACCATGTTCCTCCCATTGTCCGTCACCATGTTTCTGATTTGCAGTTGGTGCGGAGAAAGCTACTAGTGATGAGCGATTACGTTGACTATCGTCACCGGGTCGATAGTCGATATCGGCAATTATCAATAAGATATCCGATAGTCGATAATAGATTATCGCCGATGACCATTAAAGTCTATGGGAGAGGAACAACACCTTCAATCTTACACCCAAACAGGGATGGAGAAGCTGGAATTAACATCCACAACAGCAAACTGTATACGTGCTACATCTTAGGCAAGACAATTAGGTTATAAAAGCCACAGAAAAAAAATCACAGACCATTCACTATCCCTGTCTTGCACCACAGCATGACCCTTAAACCTGCATCACCCACAAATTAAAAAGTGCCTGAAGGCAGTATGATTTGAACCATCATTTTACTTGAACTGGACATTGAATATCCCTGTCCTGGAACGCAGCATGAGCCCCAAACCTGCATGACCCCATATTAAAAAGTGACGGAAAAAGGAGTCTTTCAACCCCCATTTTAGTTGAACTGGACATTGACTATACCTGTTCTGTACCACAGTATGACCATTAAACCTGTCTGACCCACAGATTAAAAAGTGCTGGGAAAAGGAGTCTTTCAACCACCATTTTAGTTGAACTGGACATTGACTATACCTGTCCTGGACCGCAGCATTACCATTAAACCTGTCTGACCCACAGATTAAAAAGTGCCGGAAAAAGGAGTCTTTAAACCACCATTTTAGTTGAACTGGACATTGACTATACCTGTCCTGTACCACAGTATGACCATTAAACCTGTCTGACCCACAGATTAAAAAGTGCCGGAAAAAGGAGTCTGGACTGGGAGGACGAGGAGGTAAGACTGCTGGATGCAGGTTGCATTAACCACTGAAGAACAGATTGGCGACGCTGTTCGTTACTGAGATTCACAGGGCCCTGACCCAGCGATGACAGGCCTGACGGTCTGCAACATGACGATCCGCTGGCATGAGTGTTGTCGCCAGCACTGGAAGGAGCACCTTCTCTCGTACCTCTACCTCCATGTCCTACCCCCCCTCTTTGCTTGCTTACCACCTGAATTTCGCGCCATGTTCAGAAAGATAAAAATTTGAGAAGGTTTTGGAAAGTCTCTTATTAAAAGACGGCAAATCACAGCTATTCTCATATCCCTCAAATCAAAACAAAATTGCTGGATTCAAATTTAACTGCAAGGTCGCTCTATCAACAAAGCTGACCTGCGTCCAAGTGAAAAAAAACACGTATCTGAAATGTATACAGGATAATAAAAGGTATTTTTGGCACCTATCAATTCACCTGTGGTGACTACAAAATTGCTGTATTCAAATTTAACTGCAAAGTAGATCTATCAACAAAGCTTGACTGACCAAAAGTGAAAAAAAAACCTGTCTGAAATGTATACAGATATTAAAAGGTATTTTGGCACCTATCAGTACACCTGTGGTGACTACAAAGTTGCTGGATTCAAATTTAACTGCAAGGTGGCTCTATCAACACAGCTGGCCTGCGCCAAAGTGAAAAAAAAACACGTATCTGAAATGTATACGGGATAATAAAAGGTATTTTTTTGGCACCTATCAACCTGTGGTGACTACAAAATTGCTGTATTCAAATTTAACTGCAAAGTAGATCTATCAACAAAGCTTGACTGACCAAAAGTGAAAAAAAAAAACACCTGTCTGAAATGTATACGGGATAATAAAAGGTATTTTTTGGCACCTATCAACCTGTGGTGACTACAAAATTGCTGTATTCAAATTTAACTGCAAGGTGGCTATATCAACAAAGCTGGACTGGGCAAAATTGAAAAAGAACACCTATCTGAAATGTATACTGATAATAAAAGTGGAGTTTTGCACCTAACAAATAGACCTGCAGTTACTAGAAAAGATCTGTATCCTAATATAAGGCAATGCAATGTCTAAACAAAGTTTTGGCTGTACAATATCCAGTATCCTTTATAGTGCTTGTCTGTGTTCGCCCGTGGGCCCCCCCCCTCCCGTGACTTTACAGCGGTAGATGCTCCTTTAAAATTCTCTGCCTAACTACCTAAAATCTGCAAATCTCTGATCTAACTAACTTCTAAGGATCACAGCTAAAAGTAGAGCTGTCTCTGTGAAAAAATAGAATAATTTCGCTGAGCTGTTTGCTGAGCTGTTTGGATAGAGGCAGAGCGCACGTCCTACTGCTATGAGACGCTGACACACATAGAACAGGAAGGGCTGTTCTATGTAAAACGAGGTCATGTGATTTTTCCAGCCAATCGCAACCATACACATCCCAGTCATGACGTCGCACACACATCTCACCCTGCTCTATTCTGTAAGCTGATTTGCTGGCCGCCAAAATGACAGGAAGCGCCGAAAATGGCGCGATATTAATAGATTATGCACAGATTTTAACCTATATTATCGCGTGATCTCAAAAATCCAATCAATGTAAATATCGTGCCGATTTCAACTTTGTCGATAACAATCGCTCAACACTAAAAGCTACACATCGATTTCTTGCTGCATGAAGCGGAGCAGTTCCTCCCCTGTGTGACTTCTTCGCCGAGGCAAGCCAGGGGTAGAACTGCGTGACACTGCTGTGCCCTACACATGTGGTATGATGGAGCAGTACTTGTGGAGGCTGAGATGGTGGTGGTGGTGGTGGAGGAGGCGGACATTGGCGCAGGAGCAGCAGCTTGACAACACGGGCGAGAAAGCGGCGTCTCCTGTCCAAGTTGTTGGTGTGGCTGGGCAGGAAGCACGTTCACCGAGTGGGCCGTAAAAGACATATACTGGCCCTGACCGTAGTTACAACTCCACACGTCTGCACTGCCGTGCACCTGGGAACAAACCGATAAGCTCAAGGACTGGCCCACCTTCTGTTCTACATATTTGTGAAGGGCTGGTACTCCCTTTTTGGAAAAGAAATTACGTCTTGGAACTCTCCACCTCGGTTCGGCACAGGCCATTAATTCTCTGAACAGTACAGAGCCCACCATTTGGAAAGGGAGGGACTGCAGTACAAACAACTTGGACAGGAGCACGGTGGCTTCTGCACCTTAGGATGGTTTGACACATACTGTTGTCTCTTTGCAATCGCCTTGTTGAACGACTGCTGGTGCCATGAGTAGCAAGGAGTAGGAGTGTCTGGACCGGGAGATGATGGCAAAGAGAAACAGCTCCCTTCTGCAGAGGTGGTGGAGCCTTGACTGGCTGCAATGGCATGCGTGCCACTGGGTGCTGCTGCTTCTGCTGCGGCTGGATGGACCACCACATGTGAGTCACGTATCTCCCAGGCCATCGGATGGTGACGCTGCATGTGTTGACACAGGGCTGTGGTGCCAACATTAGCTACCTGGCCACGCTTCACTTTCTGCCCACAGATTATACATATAACCATATTTGGCTCCTCTAGTGTCTTAGCAAAGAACTGCCATACCGCTGCCTCCTTGAGCCCCTGTGCCTCTACTTTCTTTGACCTGCGAAGCGGGTTTTCTACCCCATGGCCGCTTGGCTCTCGACCACGCACTGCTGCTACCCTGCTGACTCACGGCCACACTACCTACTTGCTGGCTGCGCCGCTGCCTGAGGCGTAAGCTGACGCCCTCTTCTACTGACTATGATGAAGCCCTTGCTTCTCCCGGCTCCCAAGTTCGGTCGGCTACATCATCATCCATTATTGTTTGATCTTCACTGCTGTCCTCCTCAATGGTCTTGGCATGCATAGGCTGACCCCTCACAACATGACCTCCCATGCCACTCTCCACATCTATACTTTGCCGCCTACTGAAAGAAGCAGGTGATATTGGCCCCATTTCTTCGCTGCCAAGTAGCTGCTGACTGTCCTCCTCAAATTGTTCATCCTCGCTGTATAGTGGCGCTGAGCCCAGACCACATAGTAGATCTCTGGCTGAGGGAACCGGATGGGACAGAGACAGGTTGAGGACAGGTGAGGACCACTGACCCGCTCCAGGGTCATGCCAACTAAGGGTTGTGTCTGAGGTTCCCATCGACTATTGGCTGTGGTTGTCAGATGTCATCTGGGTGGATGTGGATGACCTAATCACCCAATCAAGAACCCTTGGGTTGCTGGTCAACATACGGCCGCTAGATGACACCGGCAGTTCTGGCCTCAAAGAATGACCCCTGCTGCGACGTCCCCTTACTGTGCTATGACCTGGGCCTGCTCCAGGAATGTTTGTGCTACTGCCACTCGCATGTGAAGAGCCTGTCACCTCTCTGTCTTACATACTGTTTGTTCAAAAATGTACAGACTCTGTTTAATGAAGATATCTGTATATGATAAATACTCCCTGTATTTGACTCCAAATTAACCCACTAACAAGCTTGGGTAACCCTTGGATCTAAATTGCGCTCCACAAATGGGCAGGAAAAATTTTCTCGTATGCACTGTTTAAAAACACTGTGTATTTTACTGAATATAAAAGTGCAAACAGGCTTAATTAACCTTCGATATAAATTATGCTACAGGCAAAATTTCTTCTTTGGTGTTGAAAAACACCATTTCTTTTACTGACCACAACAGCAGAAAAAATCTTAATTAACCCTTGGATCTAAATTGCTCAAAAGAAATTAGGTGCCAAAAATTACCAGCTATTTAGCGTGTTAAAACGACGTGTATTTTACTGACTACAACAGCAGAAAAACAATTAATCTTCAGATATGATTTATGCTACAGGCAAAATTTCTTCTTTAGCGTTTAAAAAAAACCCTTTATTTTACTGACTACAATAGCACAAATATGTTTAAGTAGCAAAAAAAATGAGCAGACAAAATTTAACTGGTATTTGGATTGAAAAAACTCTGTTTCTTTAACTGAATACAACAGCAAAAACAGGCTTAGACAACCCTTGGATAGTCAATGTGCTTCAGAACTGAGCAGATGGCATTAAAATGTATATGCAGCTGAATTGGACGCACACCGGACTTCAATTCCAATATCCCACAAAATCAAAACTAGAACGTAAGAGAAGCAGTCTCTGAGAAAAGCTGTGACACCCCCCCAAAAATCGCTGTATAAAAGTTCTTTCTTTTGTGTGAGATCTCTAATACTGGAGCTGCAGCAGCTACAACATGACACAGAGAGAAAAGTGTGAACTACCAGCGTCGCGTCCGGACTTATATAGTGCGGTGACGTCACAGAATCCTGCCGGTCTCTGATCAGCTTCATCTTTGCACATGTCATTTAGGCTACTCCTTTCTTCCTCCCAGAGTTCTTTGCCCCATGTAACGCCATGTGCTCGCAGCCATTTTATCAATTAAAAACACGCTTTGTTCCGCAAATCACCCTAAACTTCGACTTCGTTCAGAATTGAAGTTTTCCTGAAATTCTAAACGAATTCCACTTCGTTAGAATCGATTTGCCCATCTCTAAACATAACGTTTATGGGAGACACATCAATTTGACTTTGGCAATATTACCCAACCAAGATACAGAGGCTTTAGAGTAGGTAGCAATGTCAGCACAGATTGTTTTCAGGAGGTAGGTAAAAGTCAGTAAGTTGCAAGTTGGAAAAGGGATAGGTGAGGGTGATACTTAAGTAAGTTTGTTCCTTATCTGTCCAAGGGAAGAGCTAGGTTGCTTTTAAAAAGTTACAGATCTTGGTTGAAATACCCATATTTAAAATAAGAAATTAAGACGCAATGACTTTGAGTGCAGGAGATGTAATCTATAGTGCAGAAGGCTTCAGAGCTCAAGGTAAACAGCCAAAATTAATGTATCTCCTTTGTTTGTTAGAAATAACACACTCTGTTCTCCAGCTGCCGGGTGTCCTATGGTGACATCACTACCTGTTCTCAGATAAGACCAAGAACAGAGAGAGAAAAGGGGAGAGCAGAACACCACCACTCGTCAAACACCACCATACCCTGTCACATTAGGTGGCAGCCCATAAGAGCTCATGTCAACCTGAGCACAGGCTCAGGAAGAAACTGAAGCTCATGTCGGAGTGTGCTTTGAGTCATTGTAATGATGCCCTACAGCATTGATAAGAGAGATAGTGAGAAGCTAATAAAATTGAATAGTTTGGCACCAAAGGTCTAAGTGCAAATGGTCTGTGTAAGGTACCTGTAAGATTAGCATTTGGTCTTAGAGCTGAAGACCAGAGTAGCTTGTTTATCAAGGAAGTGTTGGTGGGCTGGAAATCTGAGGTTCTTGTTCATTGGGGGCTGGAGACTACAGTAAATGAAAAGGAGCCTATGGAGATGATGAATAGTAAGTCAGCTAGAGAGCTATTAAAGGAACAGAAGGCTGAAGCATTGCTAGCACCAAGCTTACAGGATTTTTAGCCTGGTACCTTGGATGAGCACCAGTTTCATTTTCTTCTGGATATGGGTTTAGTTGTGAACTAAGGCAGAGCAAAAAATCATTGGCTTTATGCTCTGCCATTTTCTCTAGTGGGCCTGCCTGTAAGATATAAGGACACTAATATGTTTACATAGTAATATAGTACATGGTAGGTGGTAGGGCCCAGATTCTGTATCTGCTACTTCTTTGGATAGAGCATTTCAATGTTACACCATACTGACTATAAAGATTGAATGACAGAAATAAGGAGAGACATGTAATGAAGAAATTGAGTTTCTTGTAGTGTATCCATAAGTGACTAGAAGAGAGAGAGAGAGAAAGAGAGAGAAAGAAAGAGAGAGACAGAGAGAGACCCCCCGTCAGGTTTTCACTGTGGTGTCCGTGTTGAGACTGAAAAAATAGAGCAGGTTGCTGCACTATTTTTTCTCAACCATATCTCAATTATATAAACCACGGTGGAAGTGCCATGGACCCATTGCAATTAATAGGGTCTGTCGGGCGCGGTCGGTGTCTGTTGTGAGACGGGTCCCCTGGCTTCCGTTTATCACCTCTGTGATGGAGATTTCTAACGGATTTAAACTCAACCTTACAAGATGTGCTACCCTGAAAAGTGTGTCAAAAGGTATAAAAAGTCAGGGGACCTCAGTTGAAAAGTGTAGTGGGAAACAACACATGGTCCTCTGGCTACTAGAGCAGAAGTTACACTCTTGGAGCCCCCTCAATGACTTCTGGTTGCTAGGGGAAGAACGCCACACTTCTAGCTGTTGAATAGTTAAAGGGGTTGTCTCGCTACAAAGAATAGCTTTCAAATTGTAGGGAACACAAAATAAAGACATTTTCCAAATATATTGCATTGTTCCTCTGTTTTCCCTAAAGAGATACAAGTGAATTTATTACCTCCATGGCTTTTTCAGTTCCCTCAGTAACCAACCTGTAAACAAATCTCCCCGGGCTGTTTGTTCAATGAGATAACAGAGAGTGAGTCATCACACAGGTCAGCAGTGTCAGTCAGTGTCCTGTGCTGCCAGACAGTAAAAAGCTTGATTTATCTCAAGTAAACAGCTCTGTAATTAGGGCTTTTGTTTTGGGGATCAGATAAGAAGTCCTTTGAGTAGTTTGAGAAGCTAATCTAATCTAATTAGCATCTGAAAGCACGGAGCTTATGCTGTACAAGCACGGAGTTTATGCAAATTAGTCTGAACCAGGAAGTGACAGAGAATTTCTTTCATGCATTCTTTGAAACCCTGTGGGGAGATAACTCCTTTAAGGGGTTTCTAGTTTATAAAAAATAAAACGAAGCCAGCAGTGAATGCTAGAAAATAGTAATTCCTGAACATCCTTGCAGAGTTTGTAGCTGCCCAGAGATTGTGCAGCAATGGGAGTGAAGAATCAGTGAGAAGGCAGGGATGGCTTATTACTCTTCTTGCCTTCCCGATTGCAGTGTACACTATGGGCGACATGTATGAAATTTGGTGTTTAAATGCCAAATTTCATGTGCAAATATTAATATAGTATAGTATAATATTAGTATAGAATGCGCCTGATTTATGAACCCGCTCTGCTGTGGGTCATAAATCAGGCGCATTCTAGTGGTTGAACGACATTTCTGGCACAGGTATATTACTTTGAAAGTGGTTTACCTGTTCCAGCAGTAATAAATCTAGATATGCCCTTCTAGTGTGACACGCCTCCCGCACGTACCCCAAAACCAGACGTGTTGCAAAGTGCCGCAGGCGCTCTCTAATACGCCTGATATTGATGTATGGGCCATTTAAAAACGTAGCGAATGGGGCTGCTCTGGATATCGGGCTGAAAAGACACCATATATCCCCGTTCATACATGGTGCCCTATATATTTAGAGAGAGCTGTATCTACAGATCAGATGGAAGCCTTCAGGCTACCTGCTTCTGTCCCCAGCCATCATGTGATCACCAGGGTCTGGTTACTGCAGAAGCTGCTGGGTCTTATTAGACCCATATCCACCCTGCAGTCTCCATGTAACTATATTCCCCTCCACAATGTATTTTTTTTACCTTATAGGGGGCAAAATAAAGAAAAAATAAATTGATTAAAAAGACACAGCTTAAGCTGCAACTCTTAGCTCCTCCTCTCCCCAACTACTCTAGAACTATATATGTTACTTACTCAATATACTATCTTTTTGCTATTGAAAGGAATATTTTAAATAAAATATTTTTTTACCATTTTCCCTTGTATTTTATAAAAAATTTACAAATTACATACAAATAAAGCCTTAAGCATCATGGAAAGGGTGATAAAATTAGTAGAATAAAGTGTGTGAAGGCGTTTAACATTCAAATCAGAATATACTAAAAGAAAAAAAAATGTGGGAGTTGTCAGTATCTATGTGAAAAATCAGTGACGGAACATACAATTTATTTTATTTTATTTTTTTTGGGGGGAGTGCATTCCGTAGTTTACAATGTGCAGTGAAAAAAAATGCAACACAAGGGGCATGTGCTAGATAGATTAGATAGATAGATAGATAGATAGATAGATAGATAGATAGATAGATAGATAGATAGATAGATAGATAGAGCAAGAAAAAATTGAGAAAGACTCTTGAGAGTCGAAACATTGCTATGTGGACATGCTGGAATAAATATTTTTTGATTTTTTTTCACTGCATTTTGAGTGCTGCGATTTTTTTTTGCTATATGTAATAATAATAATTTTTTATTTATATAGCGCCAACATATTCCGCAGCACTTTACAATTTAGAGAGTGTACATACGGACATTACACATTAAAAGAACTTACAAATTAGACACGAGGTATGAGGACCCTGCCCGCGAGAGCTTACAATCTATTATGGTGTATGGGTGAGACAACGATATTAGAAGTGCTCAGATTACAATGGTCCAGCCATGTTACATAAATAGGAGGTGGTTTACATAAAAATTGGGTGACCCTGCCACCCTGACAGTACATCTATATACAGATAAGTGCCTGTGAGTGCCCAAGTGTAGGGAGTGACAAATGTGTGTGATGGCAGTATGTATGAGGACTTGTGACGTAAGTCGAATATTGCAGGCACCCAACATATATAGTTTTATTATTTTTTGAGTGCTGCTTTTTTTCTATTTTTCTAGATAGATAGATAGATAGATAGATAGATAGATAGATAGATAGATAGATAGATAGATAGATACTGTATGTACTTTCATTGATGTATACAGTGGTGGTTATCACTTTACTCTAGGGAGGTGTTTACACTTGGCTGTTAAAAGCGCAGCACAGCACCTTGAGGCTACTTAAAACATAAAAACTCTGCTCTAAATATCTATGTATCTAATGATTTATGGACTTGAGAAAGCGCTAATTTTACTGCTACTATTAACATGCGTATCAATACAAGCTCCATTGATGTGCATTTCATTTTGATGACTGATAAGCAACCCAGAACTTTAAAAAAATGATGTATCTGGAAAACGCAGAGTATAGTAATCATGAATCTTACTGATATCTCTGCAAGTCTTCTGTGCAATTCACTTAAAAGAGGAAGAGGAAAAGGTTATCCAACATTGAGATGATGGGTTCTTTTTGTACTGCTAAAATTATGGCCTTTTCCAACTATTTTTTAAGATTTTTTCTTCTTACGAGTGAAGCAGCAGGTCAATGCAGTGCATCTGATGTTACTTGTTTTCAGATCTTAAAACATTTTTGTATTCATAACATCTTACAATAAAGCAGAATTGTTCACGGGGATGAGTAATATGCTTTGCTAATTCCCATTTTTCAGACTTTCTTTGGTACAAGTCTTGACCCTTCAAGATATATAACGCTATATCCTGATAGTATAGCTCATTTACGGTTATCTAAAACAACTTTCATAAAGCAAAATAAGCATCAAATAATTATCATATAATGAAAATACTCCCACACATGCTCTCCCCTTTAATCTGTATGACAATCCACTTCTAGTCAGAACATTTATTATGTTTTTCCTCAGCATCAAGGAAAAAGCAGGATGCATACATTAACAAACACTACACAGGAGCTACAACAACTAAATATAAATTACAATTTGCAGTATTTTTTGTGTCTTCTTTTCTAATTACATTTTTCATTCAGTTTTTTAAATATATCTGCAGGATATTTCTCCATACTTTCCACACACCTAGGTATAGGATTCTAGAGACACCAAAAGTTGATTGGCAAGGAACATTTGCCATATGTACAAGTGGTATGTGTCCTATGTATAAGTGGTTTGTGTGCAGCAAATAACTGATGCATGAATCTATGTGAGTGATGTGAATCGTATGTTTGCAGTGTGTGAGTGGTGTGTGGCATGTGCAGAGCGCTTGAGTGGTGTGTATGTTAAGTCGTGTGTGAGACATGTGTGCTGTTTGTGAGTGGTGTGTATGTGCGTGATTGATGTGTGTGGCCAGGGCCGCCAACAGAAATTTCAGGGCCCCATACAGCTGAAGCACCTGGGCCCCCCCATGTAAACCCCGCCCCCAGCAACCCGATCGCCCCACCCCCAGCAAAAAAAACGGCCTCTCGGACATAAACGCGCCAATTTTACCACATAATACAGTGTGCAAAAAAGAACTGTATTGTGTAGTACAATAGCAAGTGAGTCACCATGTCTGGTACTGAGTTCTACACAATATCATAGACACAAGGTGCTAAGTAGCTCCATCACATATCCCCCACCTTCCCACATACAATATCCCGCTCTCCCCCCAACCAGCCCACATATCAAGTATCCTGCTCCCCCCACCAGCCCAACATACAAGATCCGCTTCCCCCGCACCAGCACGCACAATCACAATACTCCACACATCCACGCCCCACCAGCCCTCAAACAATATCCACTCCCCCCACCAGCCCACATGCAGATAATCACTCTCCCCCCACCAGCCCCACATACAAAATTCCACCACCCCACCAAGCACCACATACAATATCCCGACAGCAACCCAAACCACCCCCATACACTATCCTTCCCCCCCGTCCACTGGTTTCCCTTAGAGTCACGCACCACAATCCACCTTCTAAAATAAAACACAACAGCAAGAAATATGTGTAACTCCTATCACAGGGTCATCAGGAGACACAAATGTACGCTGAGCATTATACAGCGCCGACATAACCTACAACACCACCACATAGAGTCCAACAACCAGCCTCAGGTATAACCTACTACACCGCTATATAGAGACCACAACAGTAGAGAGTCAATACCATCATCAGGTATAACCTAAAACCCTTGCCATAGTAGGAGACTACATAGGATGTCAGACACACAGCTCGATGTACAACCTACAAGCATCATCACAAATGACCCCAATAAGGTGTCCAGACTACCAGCATCAGGCAAAACCACAACACCACCATATATAGACCACATAGAGGTCAGACACAACCAGCTCAGGTTAACCTAACAAGACACCACCATATAGAGTCCACAATAGAGGTCAGACACCAGCTAAGGTATAACCTACAACAACCCTCCAATAATAGACCAAATAGAGGGTCAGACATCCAGCTCAGGTAGTAACCTTCAACACCACCATCAATATAAACCAAACATAGAGGCGTCAGACACCAGCTCAGGTATAACCTACAACTCAGCTCAACATAGAGACCACCAATAGATGTCAACAGCCAGCTCAGTAGAAACCTAACTCCAACACCACCACATCAGAGGTCAGTACACCAGGCTCAGTTTACATCACATTACAGTGGAATACACAGTCACTGATCCAATATACGAAGGCAAAAATAACCATCTGAAATCAGGGACTCACCAGAGACGTCATATCTGAGGATTCCGTTTTCTCGACCTTTCTCAGTTGAGTCGTCTTATCCCTTTTTTCTTCTTGCATCCAATTCACACACCGCCATGATGCACTTGTTCCCCGAGCCAACAACTATCCTGCAAGAAATTATCACAACCAAATCCTTCGAATCCTCAAATTTTCACAAGCAATTATCCTTATCATATACACCTATTTCCCACCGTCCTGTACAAAACCTTCCCCAGGGGTGGGACAAGCGGGTACAACGCCATAACTACAGGTCTAGTATCCTAAGGGGTTGGAGGGTGGGGATAGACTACCCCCTGGAGATAATCTACAGCTTATGGGCTGGGGGCCTGCTCCCCTAAAAATTATATACCAGTAGGTAGGCAATGGGCAGGGCCCAGGTAATTTAGATATGCCCTATCTTAGTTAGGGTCTAGAACAAACCCGCCTGGATAGAGTTGGTACTGGGGCCAGCCCAGGTAGTTGGTGGGTGTCCTTAGGCCATGAGTCCCACTTTATTTGTAATGCGGTCCAGGGCCACTCCTTTTAGAGGCCACACGTGAGAGTCCAGATGGAACCCCACTTATAGGAGGTTTTATAATTTTTAGGCAGAGTCATGGCCCCAACTTAGAGGTTAGGCCAGCGTCAGGAGCCCCCTTTAGAGGTTAGGCCCAGCAGGGCCCCCCCCTTTATTGTAGGCAAGCAGCGAAGGGCCACTCCCTTAGTTTGAAAGGCAGCAAGCAGGCCCCCTTTAGAACGTTGTAGCCAGCAGCAGGAGGTCACACCACTTTAGGTGAAGGGCCGCACCAGTGCCCACCCTTAAGTTGTAGGCATGCAGCCAGGGCCCCCCTGTAGATATAGGCAGCAGTCCAGGTGCCCCCCTTTAGATATAGGCAGGCAGTCTAGGCCCCCTTTAAATAAGCAGCAGTCAGGCCCCCTTTAGATATAGGTCAAGCAGACAGGGCCCCCACTTTTAGAAAATAGGCACAGCCAGAGAGCCCCCTTTTAGATATAGGCAGGCACACGGCCAGGGCCCACCCTTTAGATATAAGCAGCAGACAAGGGCCCCCCTAATTAGAATATAGGCAGCAAGTCATCATGCCAACCCTTTAGATATAGGCAGCAGTCAGGGCCCCCGTTAGATATAGGCAGCAGTCAGGGCCCCCTTAGATCATAGGCATGCAGTCAGGGCCCCCTTTTAAGATATAGCAGCTAGGCCATGGCCCCCTTTAGGAGTTGTATCAGCACAGGCCAGGGCCCCCGCTTGTGAGATATAGGCCAGCCCAGGGCCCCCCTTTAGATATAGGCAGCAGTCCGAGGCCAGTCCCTTAAGTTGATAGCAGCATCAGGGCCCCCTTTGTTTGGTAGCACAGCCAGGTGCCCCCCTTTAGGATATAGGCAAGCAGTTCATTGCCCCTTTAGTTATTAGGCAGCAACAGGCCGCCCTTTAGATAATAGGCAGCATTCAGAGGCCCCCTTATATATAAAAAAAAAAAAAAAACAAATCAGGTCACTTACGACTTAGCCGTCGCTCATGACACATCCCGGACCAGGGCTCCTTGCTCCCATGCGGCCCCCGCCTGTGAAAGTGAACACACGATGCCGCCCTACGTCAGCAGTAGGGGGCCAAGGCGCCGCGGCAGGCTAAAGAACTAACGCCTTCACCTTGTCCGGGAAGACACAGAGTGGCAGAGCTCTAGTGGGTGCCTCTGAGATTGCTCCGCTGACAGAAACCGCGGCAAAACAAAAGCCTCCCAGGGAGTCACGGGGACAATCAGTCCCCAAGCTCCCGGCCTGGATCTCTGAAGCATCATACGGTACGAGCGGTGGCCCGGGCGAACATTCAGAGACCGATCTGCGCGCCGGGCACCCGGGAGACCAAGCGACTGTCAAAACTTGTGTCCGTCCAAGGGGCCCACAAGGAACGGGGCCACACTGTGGGCCAGGACCGGAACCAAGGTTTTTCGGCGGCTAGCGCCTCGGAAACCCCTCTACTGAGCCCGTGAGAAATAAGGATTGCACGCGAGAACCCCCTTAATCCACCGGGCCCCTAACGGAGTACCTTTTGTACCCCTGTATGGCCCCTGTGTGTGGCATGTGTGCAGTGTGTACCTGATATGGGGCATATGTGCAGTGTATGAGTGGTGTGTATGGCATACGAATACTTGCCAACCCTCCCGAATCTTGTCGGAGACTCCAACAAATATCAGGCCCCTCCGAAGTTCGGACCCATGGTGAACTTCCAGCAGAGTGGAGAGGGAGAGGCAATAGAGTGGTGGTGGATCAGCGTGGAGGTTTGAAGTTAAAGAGTGGGATTAGAGCTGGTGGTGGAGTAAACACAGTTTTCCTATCTTAAAAAAGGGGGGTGAGCCCATCCCCCGTATGGACCATTTTTCTAAAAAAACGGGTTCCCCTAAGGGGATGGACTCATATGTTGCGATTTTATCGAAAATGTTGAAAATCGGCAAAGGTTTTTAAAGGTGATCAAATTTTCCAACATGCATAATTAAGGTTAAAATCTGAGCATCATCTATTAAAAAATCCGCGCCTTTTTGGGCGTTTTCCTGTAATTTTGGCGGCC
Organism: Phyllomedusa bahiana; assembly: GCA_025379985.1. Lineage (NCBI taxonomy): Eukaryota > Metazoa > Chordata > Amphibia > Anura > Hylidae > Phyllomedusa > Phyllomedusa bahiana. The sequence continues at coordinate 39,983 of JAODAL010027274.1, forward strand.
ACAAATCAGATTACAGAATGACCCGGGGTGAAATGTTTTTCGACGTATGATGGGAGGAAGGGGGTTTTTCGATTGGCTGGAAAAATCACATGACCTCGTTTTACATAAAACAGCGTTTCCTTTTTCACTTAGTGTTCTCACGTTCATAGGGATGGGCCCCTTCGCTCTTTTGGGGCCCAAACAGCTCAGCGAATTAGTCTATTTCGCACAGAAACCTCTACTATTAGCTGTGATCCTTCCAATTTAGTTATTTAGAGATTTGAAGTTTTTATGTAGTTAGCAAAAATTTTTTAAAGCGCATCTCCCACTGAAAAATTTCACGGGGGGGGACAGGGGGAGGGGGCTCCCCGGGCGACACAGAAAAAGCTCTATCTAAAAGAAAACTGGAAAAGTTCCCCAAGATTAGTGTAGAATTGTATGGAATATCTTTATTATTAAAGTTTGCTATTGAAATATTTTCCCGGATATTGACAGCCTGAACTTTATTGGATACACATCATTTCTAGTAACTGAGGTCTCTTTGTTGCTGCAAAACTCCACTTTTTTATCAGTTTACATTTCAGATATTGTTTATTTTAATTTTAACCCATTACACGTTGACTGTTGATTATCCCCCTTGCAGTTTTAAAATTTCAACCAGCAAACTGTAGTCAGACAGGTTGTTTGTTTCCAAAAATCCGTGTAACATCGAAAACATAAAAGTTTTCGTGTTTTTTGACTTTTTTGCACCCAGCATTGTTCATTGACGCAGCATCCACGTAAAAACTTAAAACACAATTCTAATTACCACAGGTAATTGAAAGGTGCAAAAAATACAGTTTATTATACCAAAATATAACAGTTACGTGTTTTTGACTTTTGCGCACCCGCATTGTTCATTGCCGCATCCACGAAAAACTTAAAAAAGCAATTCTATAGTCCCACAGGTGAATTGAAAGGTGCAAAAAATACCGTTATTATACGAAAACTAACAGATACGTGTTTTTTACTTTTGCGCCCGCATTTTTTCATTGACCAGCATCCACTAAATCTTTAAACAGCAATTCTATTTCACCACAGGGAATTGAAAGGTGCAAAAAAAACCGTGATTATACGAAAACAAACAGATACGTGTTTTTTGACTTTTTGCCACCCCGCTTTGTTCATTGACGCAGCTTCCACGTAAACTTAAAACAGCAATTTATAGTCACCCCAGGTGAAATTTAAAAAAGGGGCAAAAAAATACCTGTATTTAGGAAAAATAACAGATACGTGTTTTTTTTTACTTTTGCGCACCCGCTTTTTTTCATTGAAGCAGCTTCCCGTAAATCTTAAAAACCAGCAATTCTATAGTCACACAGGGGAATTGAAATGCAAAAAATACCGTGTATTATACGAAAACAAAAAGATACTTTTTTAAATTTTGCGCACCCCTTTGGTTTTTTACGCACTCCCTTTAAATTTTAAAACAGAATTCTAGATTCACCACAGGGGAAATTTAAAGGTGCAAATAATACCCTTTTAAATTTTACAAAACATAACAGATAGTGTTTTTTGACTTTTTCGCACCCAGCTTTGTTCATTGAGCCGCATCCCGAAAACTTAAAACAGCAATTTTTTAAAATCACCACGGGGAATTGAAAGGTGCAAAAAATACCGTGTATAACAAAACTAACAGTTACTGTTTTTTGACTTTTGCACACCCAGGTTGTTCTTGAGCACATCCCCGTAAATTTAAAAACAGCAATTCTATATTCACCACAGGAATTGAAAGGTGCAAATAAACCGTGTATTATACGGAAAACAAACAGATATGTTTTTTTACTTTTGCGCACCCCGATTGTTCATTGACGCAGCATCCATAAAACTTAAAACGCAATTCTATATTCACCAAGGGGAATTTTAAAGGTGCAAAAAATCCCTTTATTATACCAAAACATAACTTACGTGTTTTTTTGATTTTGCGCACCCCCTTTGTTCATTGACGCAGCTCTACTAAATCTTAAAACAGCAATTCTATAGTCACCACAAGTAATTTAAAGGCAAAAAATACCGTTTTATACTAAAAAAAAACAGATACTGTTTTTGACTTTTGCACACCCAGGTTTGTTCATTACGCGCATTCCCCCTAAATCTTAAAAAAAGCAATTCTATAGTCACCCCCAGTGAATTTAAAAGGTGCAAAAAAAATCCCGGGATTATACGAAAAAAAATAACAGATACGTGTTTTTTTGACTTTTGCGCACCACTTTTTTCATTGACCACTTCCACGTAAATCTTAAAACGCAATTTATAGTCACCCCAGGTGAAATTAAAAGGGGCAAAAAATACCGGTATTATACAAAAATAACAGATACGTTTTTTTGACTTTTGCGCACCCAGCTTTTTTCATTGGCAGCTTCCAGAAATCTTAAAACAGCAATTAATAGTCCACAGGGGGATTAAAGTCAAAAAATACCGTGATTTTACAAAACAAACAGATACAGTTTTTTGACTTTTGCCACCCAGCTTTGTTTTATTGAGCAGCATCCAGTAAATCTTAAAACCAATTTAGTTCACCACAGGTGAATTTAAAAATTCAAAAATACCGGTATTATACGAAAAAAAAAAACAATACTGTTTTTGACTTTTTGCGCACCCCCTTTTTTCATTGACCAGATCCATAAACTTTTAAAAAAGAATTTTTTATAGCACCCCAAGGGGAATTGAAAGGGGCAAAAAATCCGTGTATTAACGAAACAAACAGTTAGTGTTTTTTTTGCTTTTGCCACCCCGGTTTGTTTTTCGCCATCCACGTAAATCTAAAAAAGCAATTCTATATTCACCACAGGTGAATTTAAAGGGCAAATAATACCGTTATTTCGAAAACATAACAATACGTTTTTTGACTTTTTTCCACCCCAGCATTGTTTTTGCGCAGCATCCAGTAAATCTTAAAACACAATTCATATCACCCCAGTGAATTTAAAAATTTCAAAAAATACCTTTATTTTTACCAAAAAATAAACAGTTACGTGTTTTTTTTTACTTTTTGCGCACCCAGCTTTTTCATTGACCAGTTTACGTAAATCTTAAAAAGCAATTCTATATCACCCCAAGGAATTGAAAAGGGGCAAAAAATACCCCGGGGATTATACTAAAAACTAACAATTGTTTTTTTTTCTTTTGCACACCCAGGTTTTTTTCATTTACGCACATCCACGTAAATCTTAAAACAGCAATTCTTTTCACCACGGTGAATTGAAAAGGGCAAATAAACCGTTATTATACGAAAAAAATAACAGATACGTTTTTGACTTTTTCGCCCCACTTTGTTCATTTGACGCAGCATCCCGTTAAATCTTAAAACAGCAATTCTATTCACCCAAGGTAATTTAAAAAGGGGCAAAAAAAACCCCCTTATTATACAAAACAAACGTTACGTGTTTTTTTTACTTTTGCAACCACCATGTTTGTTCATTTACGCACTCCCCCGTAAATCTTAAAAAAAGCAAATTTATATTCACCACAGGTGAATTGAAAGGTTTAAATAAACCCTGTATTATACGAAAACTAAAGTTATTTTTTTTTGACTTTTTTGCACCCAGCATTGTTCATTGACCAGCATCCACGTAAACTTTTAAAAAACAATTTTATTCACCACAAGTGAATTGAAAAGGGGCAAAAAATACCCTTTATTATACCAAAAATAACAGTTACGTGTTTTTTGATTTTGCCACCCCGGTTTTTTCATTGACGCGCATCCACTAAATCTTTTTAAAAAGCAATTCTATAGTCACCACGGGGAATTGAAGGTGCAAAAAAATACCCTGTATTATACAAAAAAAACGTTTTTCGTTTTTTTTGACTTTTTCACACCCCGGTTTTTTCATTGACGCAGCAATCCACGAATCTTAAAAAAGCAATTTATTTTCACCACAGGGGGGAAAATTTAAAGGTGAAATAATACCGGATTTTACGAAAAACATAAAGTTACGTGTTTTTTGACTTTTTTGCGCCCCACATGTTCATTGCGCGCATCCACTTTAAACTTAAAACAGCAATTCTATATTCACCACAAGTGAATTGAAAGGGGCAAAAAAAACCGTTTATTATAAACCCAAAAAATAACAGTTTCGTGTTTTTTGACTTTTTTCAACCCAGGTTTGTTATTGACGCAGCTCCCCGTAAATCTTAAAAAGCAATTTTATATTTACCCCGGGGAATTGAAAGGGGCAAAAAATCCGGTATTATACAAAACATAACAGATACGTTTTTTTGGGCTTTTGCGCACCCAGCTTTGTTCATTGACGCAGATCCACGTAAATCTTAAAACAGCAATTCTATAGTCACCACAGGGGAATTGAAAGGGACAAAAAAAAACCCTTATTATACAAAACATAACAGATACGGTTTTTTTTACTCTTGCGACCCCACTTTGTTCATTACCAGCATCCCCGTAAAAACTTAAAAAAAACAATTCTTATTCACCAAGGTGAATTTAAAGGTGCAAAAAATACCCTTATTAAAACGAAAACATAACAATGTGTTTTTTTACTTTTGCGCACCCAGCTTTTTTTCATTGACGCAAAACTTCCCCGAAAATTTTTAAAACAGCAATTCTATAGTCACCACAGGCTAATTGAAAGGTCAAAAAAAAACCCTGAAATTTTAAAAAAAACATAAAAGAACGTTTTTTTTGACTTTTCGCACCCCCTTTTTCTTGACGCAGCACCACTAAATCTTTAAAACGCAATTTTATAGTCACCACAGGTGAATTTGAAAGGGCAAAAAAAACCCTTATTATACGAAAAATAACAGATACTTTTTTTTTGACTTTTTGCACACCCAGCTTTGTTCATTGGGCGCAGCATCCCGTAAACTTAAAACAGCAATTCTATATTCACCAAGGTGAATTAAAGGTTCTGTGACTTTTTATAAACCCAAATGTTTTCCTAAAAGTAGCACGTATCCATTTCACTGTTGTGGAGTTTTTTTCAGCTTCTCCAGCCTTTTGGGTGAATAAATGAAGGGGTTTTTTTGCTCTCCCCAAAACTTTAATGGTAATCGCCCCATAATCGATGCTCACTACGAAAAAACCTTATCATAGCGGCCGATATCGACTATCGCTCGATCTCGATGCCAACGCAATCGTCAACACTAGAATCACCCCAAATTTTTTGGTGCTGGGTTGACGACGAAACCCCCGAGAAGCAGGGTGATGCCTCAACCCCCACAAGTGGCATTCAGCTTTCCAGGGACAGACCACAGCCCCAGCACAACTCAGGGGCCCCGCCCACCCCCCAAAAAAGATTGTCCCTGTGAGCTGTGCCCTACCCACTAAATGGTCATTGTATTGTGGTAATATACGGTCTGAAGAGTACAGTGGTGTCTACCACTATAAGGTAACTGTATTATACAATCTGCAGAGCCTGTGTACACTGGTATCTACCACTATTTGGACACTGTATGAATTTAATATATGTCTGCAGAGTCTGTGTATACAGGTTTCTACCACTATTTGGTCACTGTATGGAGGTAATATACAATCTGCAGAGAGCCTGTGTAGATTAGTACCTACCACTTTTTTGGGGGGGCCCGTGTTTCTTGATTTACTATATATGGCAGTGTAGCCAATAATATACAGTCTGCAGAGCCCGTTACACTGGGAACACCCTATAGGGCCGTAAAGGATGTAATATACAGTTTGCAGAGAGCCCCGCGTTTTGACTGTAGCACCATATTAGTCCTGTATGGAGGTAATATACAGTCTGCAAGCCTGTGTACACTGATAAACTACCACTATATGGTCAAGTGTTAACATCTGCAGAGCCAGTGTAAAAATTGTATCTACCACTATTTGGGGTTGTATGGCAGTAACATACAGTCTGCAGAGCCTAAGTACATTTGCATTTACCACTTTACCATTTATGGTCATTTTACGGAGGTAATATACAGTCTGCATAACGTCAGATTAAAACAGTGCAAGTTTTGCATACGCTTAGTGTATCTGTTATACCTCATGTACATGTTTTGATGTATGATGTGCACTAAGGTGCACATGTATTAAAACTGTTTAGGTCCAAGTGAGTTTTAGACCTAAACAGTTTTCATACATTTGGTCCTAGTCTTCCCACTAAATGCATTAATCCATTCCTGCTCAGTGTCCTTTTCCGTCAATGTCCACCACCTCTGATTGAAGGGGTACATTATGCCATATATACTATATCTGTAATTATCATTAATGGCTACATTTAGCTCAAGAATGTTGAGGACCATAAGAACGTTTATTTCCTTCCAAGTGAAAACCACTGTACCATACATAGACCTCTAATATCATAGTCACATGTTTTCCTACATGAAAGTACATTATGATAGTTCCATTTGTGGATATGCTCTTATCAGCGGAAAATCAAGACTTTAATTATGTCCAATTCTTAAACAATTTTTCACCTTCATTGAGTTCTAATGGGCCATGATTTCTTACTGAGCTTCTTCCCAGATACCCAATGTAAATTCCCAATAACTAGGATATTATCTTTTTATGTAATGACTTTTCTATTTTTCCCAGATCCCATGCTATACTATGTTGGTTGATTATAGCTTCTATTCTCCACTTCTACAGCCCGGAACATTAGTTTGGACAGCCAAGAAGTTGTTAACCTGTCATAAGCTCATTATTTCCCTTACATCTAGTAATGGGTGACACTGTTACTTACCCAAAGACTATATTAGCGGGCATTCAGTAAATTAAGTTTCTTCACTTTCACTCGAGTATCTGCATTATTTTGTGTTTTTGTCTCGCCACTGCCTGCTGGATGTCATGCTTCCTGCTGGGCTGGGTACTTAATTAAAACCCTAATTAAAATTGATCTAATCATTAGCATGCACCTGCTCTTGCTTTCCTTCTCTGTGCATTATATTGTCCTGTGAAAGTAGTAGCTCGAATCTTAAGAAGTCAACCCCAGATGTCACCGCATCCTGTGACAGACTCACAAACACCTGTATGATACTGATTTGCAATTGTTAGTGACCTGTACAAGGAGCATGTGTAAGTCTGTGCGTATCCATATGTCAAGCTGTGTCATGCTCCTGCTATCACTAATTTTAATACCTCTTAGTAATCACCTCTTTAGGAAAACATTTCTGTGTCTCCCGCTGACACACTTATAATTCCATCGAAAGCGCTGTAATGTATGCCACTCACTGATCACAGTCTGCTCACTATGTGCTCCTTCTATGCAGATTGGAATATTTCTTTATGGAACATTTAAAATAAGCTTTCTTTACCTATGAAAATCAATCTGCCAAGCCCGGGGAATATTTTGCCATTTATTCAGCTATATTATGGCTATAGATTGATAAGTTCCATTAAAAGGGACCTGTTAGCAGGCAGTTTTATAATGCCTTACATAGTACTCAGTATCTACACGCATTTCCAATAGTCCTGAAGCTCGCATATCATAATGATTATTACCCTGCAGTAAAACAAGGTCATCATATTCATGCTGATTGTCATGCCTTGAATTTGTGGCTATAGACAGAACGGGAAAAACTACAAAGCCACACTTACAGCTCAATGGCTGGTGGATACACTGAATACCAGCAGCGGGCATCTCTGGCCCTTGTGCTGCATGGGAAAAGATAGCAGGTGCCGTTAATTAATGAGCAAATGCTCTAGGTACTAGTTCACACCAGCATGCAAAAAGCCAGTATAACACATGGGGAGACTGCAAAAAATGCAACAATACCAATGAGAATTGCTTATAGATGAAGCGATACAAAGGGTAACGCCATTTATACAGTTACACCATGCTGGGTTTCAGCTCATATCACCCACAAAAAAATGTGGGCAAGCTGCCCAGCACTTAGAAGGTGCACTGCACAAAATACTTGTACCCTAAGCTCCCCAGTATTTTAGGGCAAAAAGATAACATGCTGGGAAAAATATCAAAATATGAGGTATTAGTTGATACAGTAGCTACAGTACGCAAGCTCGCAAGCCAACGGCAAGGCTCCTCATTTCTTGCGAGTCCCTACACTATCAAAAAACAAAACCACAGAAAAATGGGACATAAATTACCACAAAACTACAAAGCCACACTTACAGCTCAATGGCGGGTGGATACACTGAATCCCAGCAGCAGGCATCTCTGGCCCTTGTGCTGCATGGGAAAAGATAGCAGATGCCGTTAATTAATGATCAAATGCTCTAGGTACTAGTTCACACCAGCATGCAAAAAGCCACAGTATAAAACATGGGGAGACTGCAAAAATGCAACAATACCGATGATAATTGCATATACATAAAGCAATACAAAGGTAACGCCATTTATACAGTTTCACCATGCTGGGTTTCAGCTTATATCACCACAAAAAAATGTGGGCAAGCTGCCCAGCATTTAGCAGGTGCACTGCACAAAATACTTGTACCCTAAGCTCCCCAGTATTTTAGGGCAAATAGATAACATTCTGGGAAAAATATCAAAATATGAGGTATTAGTTGATACAGTAGCTACAGTACACAAGCTCGCAAGCCAACGGTGGTGGTGATATAAGCTGAAACCCAGCATGGTGTAACTGTATAAATGGCGTTACCCTTTTTATCGCTTTATCTATATGCAATTCTCATCGGTATTGTTGCATTTTTTGCAGTCTCCCCTTGTGTTATACTGGGCTTTTTGCATGCTGGTGTGAACTAGTACCTAGAGCATTTGCTCATTAATTAACGGCACCTGCTATCTTTTCCCATGCAGCACAAGGGCCAGAGATGCCCGCTGCTGGTATTCAGTGTATCCACCAGCCATTGAGCTGTAAGTGTGGCTTTGTCGTTTTTTGGTAATTTATGTCCCATTTTTCTGTGGTATAGACAGAACGGGGCAACCAGTGAAAAGACACTTCAGTGGTATCAGTACATTATACAGTAACACTTTTTTGTGCATGATATAAATTTTCATAAATTTGAACAATAACTACATTAATATAAATTTTCAATTCCAGGCGCTACCATTACATACAACAATAAAAAGAAAACAGAAAACGCTCACCGGCATTTGAAGTCCATATAGGATCTGACTGCTCCCCTTCCACACACGGTGCACTGAAGAGAGGTAGGTATCCGACTGCGGGATCCAAAGCAGAAGTATGAACAAGGAATTTTCAGCACTCGTGCTCGGGGTAAATTAGGAAAAGTTGGTGAGTTGAAAAAACGCACTTTATTGGACAAGAGTAAAAAGGTTTTAAAATCACAGAAACACTACATCTTGTTGACGCGTTTCAGGCCAGTTAGATGGCCCTTAGTCATAACACAATCGTAGTAGAAACAAAACCAATATATAACCACTTCTTGAAAGCAATTAGCGAAATGCACCTGAACTTTAACTCTTTATATGGTGTATAAAAGACATTGCTTGAAGATTAGATATATGACATATAAAATGTACACTATAATCTTATGCAAACAGATTAATACAGAGAACATGACATATATTCAATTCCTTGTTCATACTGCTACCATTACATAGTATGGTTGAAAAAAGACAAATGTCCATCAAGTTCAACCAAGAATAGAGAAAGATGTGGATGGGAGGGGTAAAGGGAATGTTTATGTCACGGATCATGCCGTGGTCCCCTGCCAAGGACCGCCAGCGTGTTGTGCCTTCCTGGTACTTGCCTGTCCTGTTGCTTCCTGGGGTCCTGTGTGCGCACTTTGCCTCCTAGGGCGCGCGCGTGGCAGCTTTCTGCCTTTTATTGGTTTCCTGTCCTGTACACCTTCCTCTTGACCTATGACCCCTGACTATAAGAGGAAGTTCCTGCTTTTGCTCTGGGCCAGTCCATTCCATTGCATGTTTGTTGCAGGCTCATGCTGAGTCTTTCCATTGAGCTCCTGCCAGTGTCTCTGAACTTAACTCCTGAGATGCTAGTCCAGTGTCTGTAGTTATCTGAGCTCCTGACCATCTGCCTGTCTGTCTCCTGTTGTCCTGCCTTGGTACCTGTTCCTTAACCCGCTGTATCCTGCCATGTCACCTGTCCAGTACCTGCTTTATCCTGATCTTGTATCCTGCTGTGTTCCTGTGGACGTGTACGTTTAAATCTGCTCTGCATATGTTTTCCTATGTTTCTGTCTACCACCGCCTGTGTTCCTGTCCTGCACCTCAGCGGTCCCCGCAGCTAATTCCGTCCCGCTTTGCAGCGGGCTCCGTGGTGACCTTGTCTATGTTTTTCTGCTGCTGTCTTGTCAGACTGTCTGTCTGTCCCGCTGGCTCATGGTTTTCCCAGAGTGTCAGTATCCCTGTCCGCTGGCTCATGGTACGCCCGGAGTGTCATTATCCCTGACCGCTGGCTCTTGGTTCGCCAAGAGTATCAGTATCCCTGTCCGCTGGCTCATGGTTCGCCAAGAGTGTCAGTATCCCTGTCCGCTGGCTCATAGTTCGCCCAGGGTGTCAGTGTCCCTGTCCGCTGGCTGATGGTTCACCCAGAGTGTCAGTGTCCCTTTCCACTGGCTCATGGTTCGCCCAGAGTGTCAGTGTCCCTGTCCGCTGGCTCATGGTCCAGCCCGGAGTGTCCGTTGCCTAGCTCTTGGTCCAGCCCGGAGCGTCCGTTGCCTAGCTCTTGGTCCAGCCCGGAGCGTCCGTTGCCTAGCTCTTGGTCCAGCCCGGAGCGTCCGTTGCCTAGCTCTTGGTCCAGCCCGGAGCGTCCGTTGCCTAGCTCTTGGTCCAACCCAGAGCGTCCGTACTCGTTTTGGTGCTTTCCCGCCCTGAGTCCCCTCCCTTTCTTTTCTGGTGCCCCCTTTGTTTCCTCCCATGCATCTCCTTATCTAGGTGTTTCCTATACTGGCTATATACAGCCTGTATTTGGTTTTAGGGTTGCCCCCGTAGAAGTTGCAGGCCCCTGACCTACGTGGAATGCTATTTTTGTGATTTGGAGGGGGCTTGAGGGGGGAGGGGTACTGTCACGGATCACGCTGCGGCCCCCTGCCATGGACCGCCAGCGTGTCATGGTTTCCTGGTACTTGCCTGTCCTGTTGCTTCCTGGGTTCCTTTGTGCGCACTGTGCCTCCTAGGGCACGAGCATGGCAGCTTCCTGCCTTTTATTGGTGTCCTGTGCACCTTCCTCTTGACCTTTGATCTCTGACTATAAGAGGAAGTTCCTGCTTTTGCTCTGGGTTAGTCCATTGCATTGCATTGCTTGTTGCAGTCTCATGCTGAGTCTTTCCATTGAGCTCCTGCCAGTGTCTCTAGACTTAACCCCTGAGATGCTGGTCCAGTGTCTCTAGTTATCTGAGCTCCTGACCATCTGCCTGTCTGTCTCCTGTTGTCGTGTCTGCTGTCTCTGCACCTGTCCTGTGTCCTACCTTGGCACCTGTTCCTAACCCGCTGTATCCTGCAGTGTCACCTGTCTAGTACCTGCTTTATCCTGATGTTGTATCCTGCTGTGTTCCTGTGTAGGTTTAAACCTGATCTGCATATGTTTTCCTATGTTCATGTCTACCACCGCCTGTGTTCCTGTCCTGCACCTCAGCTGTCACCGCAGGTAGCCACATCAGGGGTAGCGACCTGGGGGTCCCCGCAGCTAAGTCCGTCCCGCTTTGCGGCGGGCTCTGGTGAAGAACAGGGGCCCCTTAGACTCCGCTCCCTGGTGTGGTCTCCATATACCATCTCGCCTGCGGTGATCACAGAGGATCCACACCCGGGTGTCAGCGGCACCTCCCTTCAACGTATGTTTGTTGTCGCCGCACCGTTACAGTTTAAAGAGCTTCTTAACATGTAGGGAAAGGTAAATGAAGACTATTACCTAGGGGAGTAACTAGAGAAGGCTGGGTTTTGAAGCAAACTTTTGGATGGGGCCCTCCCTCCCCTGCTGGCCCCTCTCCCGACCACGAATATTTACCGGTACTTCTTACTAATAGTCATGCAGTTACTAGATAATACAAGGAGCAAATACCTGACCATACATGTCACCATAATACTGCTACAAAAGGAATCCACCATACCAAGACCATTATCAATAACACTGCTACAGAAGAATCTGATTATACCGCCAGAACACAACCTCATATTACCACCACATACTAACTATTACCCCTATACGATCACTGAAATAAGATCAGTATACAAAGGCCAAAATGACAGCCTTAAAGTAACCATATCGTGGTAGATACCAGTGTACACAGGCTCTGCAGACTTATATCCCCACCATACAGTGACCATATAGGGGCAGACACTATGGGCCACATTTATGAAAACTGTTTAGGTCTAAAAGTCACTTTTTTGCCCATAGTAACCAATGGGCAAAAAAGTGAATTTTAGACCTAAACAGCTTTCATACATGTGGCCCTATATATACACAGGTTCTGCAGACATAAGAGATTAATGTGCAGTTAAATCTTGTGGCTCATAGGTGACGGTTTCTCTGATGAGTCGCTCATGTTTCCTTTTCTTCTGTATCTGGTTCCATACCGCCATGATGACTTTTCCCACCCACTACTCGTCCAGGAATATTTAGAAACAAATATTTCAGAATCCTCACATTTCCAGCACCTCTTTACCTATTCCCACCTCTGTACAAACTTCCCAGGGATGAAATAGCTGGTACAGGCCATAGTTTAGAGGCAAAGTCTCCTTGAGGGCTGGTGAGGAACAAAAGACTAACCCCTTGGAGACTGTGCTATAGCCTGTACCCCTCAGATTCAGATTACCAAGTAGATAGGGGCTTCAGGTGGGTAGGTAGGAACATCCCTAGGTAGACAGGTAAACAGGCAAGGACCCAGGTAGGTAGGCCCAAAGTAGCTAGGTAGAACCCCATTAGAAAGGTTGGTAGACCCTAGGTAGATTAGTAGATCTTAGGTAGGTAGATTGGTAGGCCCCAGGTATGTCTTTAAGCCCCAGTTAGGTAGATTGGCCCCAAGTAGTTTGGTAGGCCATAGTTAGGGAGATTGGCACCAGGTAGATAGGCAGTAGTTAGGCCCAAAGCCTGGCATAGGTGGTGCGATGATGTGACATCACCGCACCGTCCACATCAGCACTAGGGTCCGAAACCTTATAAGCTTAAGACATAAGCCAAGTTGAATAGTGGAGCAGATCTCCGTGGCACATAGTCCCAGGAATCGAGGGCATTAGCATTCTGAGGCAGTATGCGGTGCTTGGGCCCTGGCCCTCTGTGGCAATGGACCACTTAGTAGCCGCTATGGCTGCTACAGTGATAGTTCTGTCCCTGCTATTACCATATACATTGTTATTTTGATTTTGCATTATTCAGGAGATAAAGATTTTATCTATTGCTAGTGTACACAAGTTTCTCTGGTTATTGACCATTTCTCCCTGCTTTCTCTTATCTCCATTTGCTCCATGCTACTATCAGTCAGTCACTCTGACCATGATGAGTTACTCCCTCCTGATTGTTATCTCTAGCAAAGAAACTTTGTTTACCTATGGTAATGACAAGTTTCAACCCTTAGAGCTCTGTAGCTTTTTACACTGCTATTTACAAACCTCCAGCAGTCACTCTAATCGAATCAGCTGGGAATAGCAAAACTGATATGTCAATCACTGCTACAGACCCGTGCACAGCCTGACCAGGAAGAGTCTAAACCTGCTTGTGGCTCTGTAAAACAGCCTTTAATCTTTGTTATCCCCTCTGATACAGTCTTTGGAACCCATAAGGCAAAAACCTCTGCCCTAAATTGATATTTCATTCCTTATCTCAATATTGCCATCAGACCGGATCTAGACGTTTTATGCAGCTACATAAGTTTAATATTATTTAGTAGTAAGTGGTTATCGAAGCCTTTCTTGAAGGCTTCCCCTGTTCCTGCTGTGACCAGCTCCTCGGGCAGGCTATTTCACAATATGTTACACAATAGGTTTTAATCAGCCTCATTTCTCAAGACTAACAGGGTATGTTTACACAACTGAGTTTGATGCTGTTTTCAGGACATTTCTGCATCCAAAACAGCGTAAAAAAGCTTCCACAATACCCCTGTCCATTTTCAATAATTCTTATGCAAAACAACGTTGTAGTTTCCAGGCGACAAAGTTTTTCCATGCATTTTCCAAGCTTCTTTGGACGCTGTTTTAGGCGCTGAAAAAGAAGTGTCATGTAAATTCTTGAAGCGTTTTCAACATTAAAAATCCCCATAGGAATCAACGGAGAGCTACAAAACCTTGTCCAAAACTAGGCACAGTTTTTGGTTTGTTTTTAGCCCTGGCTGTTATTTTATATTGGTGTTTCAGAAGTAAAACAGTGTTGGAAAACCTCGTCAAATACCTGATCAATTCCTCGTCAAATCCTTGTCTGAAAAGAGCTGTATTGAAACACTTTTCAGACGAGGTTTTGAGGCTGATTTGGACGTAGTAAATTCAGCATCCAAATCAGTCCTGTGAATATACCCCAAGTCTTTCTTTGTTGCCAACCAATCAGAACCCAACTTTCACTTTTCCAGAGCAATTTCAAAAATCAAAGCTAAGCTTTGATTGGTTCCTATGGGAAACACAGACAATTTTACCCTGCACAACATCTATCAAAGTCAAACATAGCGGAAGCAAGGTTACAAGGTGGGCAAATATGGTTTTTAACTCCTTAATGACCACCCACTGACTACAGATGGCGGGTGGTGCGTGTCCTCTTTCTGCAACAACGTCTAGAGACATCGCTGCTGAAAGTAGAGTTTTGAGCTCCCATCGCTCCAGCTGTGCTAGGAACAGTATTTAAGCTTTACTTATCAGCTTTGTTCCTAGAGCAATCTCTGTGAGATCTGGGAAGCAGGAGAATCCTTCGATTCCCTGCGCTTAACACTTTGATTGCCGTGGTCAGGACTCCCGGTGATCTGACAGAGTGTGGAAAAAGTCTTCACAGTTAGCCCTGGGGACCTAGAGGAGCCCCAGGGATGTCAGTATAACAAGCCTGCAGTCAGGGCACTGTGTGCTGCCCTGACTGTTGTCTGTGCCTAACTGACACAGATTGTAGTCTATTAGCATATTCATGTATGCTAATACATTACCATGTGTAAAAAAAAAAAAAGTACAATAGCCATACCTTAATGGGATTTAAAAAAAAGTAAAAAATATAAAAAAAGTGTTGAAAAAATAAATAAAATTAATAATAAAATAAAAATAAATATTTAATAAAAAATATTGTGCATACACTATATAAAAAACTTCACATATTATGTATCCACATGACCATAATAAATTGTAGAATTCATCTAACAGGTGATTTAGTGTGAAAGGTTAATGGTGTAACAATTAATTTACATTAAAAAAAAAAAACATTGGAAATAAGTTATATAGTTGGTATGG